>JAJIBD010014527.1:0-18780 GCA_021461705.1 Cryptotis parvus | reverse complement strand
GACACACATGCTGACCTGTCCAGCACCTGATCTATTGGAGACGCTCAGCTGAGACACACATGCTGACCTGTCCAGCACCTGGAGATGCTCACCTGAGACACAGATACTGACCGGTCGAGCACCTGATCTATTGGAGAGCGCTCAGCTGAGACACACATGCTGACCTGTCCAGCACCTGGGGCGCTCAGCTGAGACACACATGCTGACCGGTCCAGCAACTGATCTACTGGGACGCTCAGCTGAGACACACATGCTGACCTGTCCAGCACCTGGAGATGCTCAGCTGAGACACAGATACGGCCGGTCGAGCACCTGATCTATTGAGAGGCGCTCAGCTGAGACACACATGCTGACCTGTCCAGCACCTGGAGACGCTCAGCTGAGACACACATGCTGACCGGTCCAGCAACTGATCTACTGGAGACGCTCAGCTGAGACACACATGCTGACCTGTCCAGCACCTGGAGATGCTCAGCTGAGACACAGATACTGACCGGTCGAGCACCTGATCTATTGGAGACGCTCAGCTGAGACACACATGCTGACCTGTCCAGCACCTGGAGACGCTCAGCTGAGACACACATGCTGACCGGTCCAGCAACTGATCTACTGGAGACGCTTAGCTGAGACACACATGCTGACCTGTCCAGCACCTGGAGATGCTCAGCTGAGACACACATACTGACCTGTCGAGCACCTGATCTACTGGAGGCGGCTCAGCTGAGACACACATGCTGACTTGTCCAGCAACTGATCTATTGGAGACGCTCAGCTGAGACACACATACTGACCGGTCCAGCACCTGATCTACTGGAGACGCTCAACTTCACATAGATTTCAAAAGTCTTATTAAATAACTAAAAATATCCTGAAACGGTAGTAAAAGGCCAACTTGCAGGGTAATTAGAAGGCACGTATACGCCCTTCTTGCTGCTTTCCAGGGAACTTCGCTGGCTCAGATAAAAGCACCTTTTTTGGGGCTATTTTTTGGTTAGGGGTCACAACACGCTGTACTCAGGATTTATGGCTCTGTGCTCAGGGATCATACGGGGTGCTGGAGATTGTACCCAGGTCAGCTGCGTGCAGTATTACTGCTCCAAAAGTAACTATTCCCAAAGCCTTTGCGTGACTCTGTACGCTTGTCAATAAACACTAAATTATGATTTTATTACACACTGTCAAGCCACTAGATTACCGACTTCACTGCCATCATGACAGCAGCGTACCTGAGGACACCTACGAAACAAGAGGCCCTATCTGACCGTCAGCGTGAGAGGAATGTCCTTCTAAACTCAGAGCCATGTCTAAGCTTTTGCTCAGGAATTATTTTCACAAGGCCACTCTTTGTTATTTTCCTGTTATCTCTCAACGATTACAGGGTTTGCGATTACAGGCAGGGAGGAGAGATGGGGACAGAAGCAGGAGGTGCTTATGGGCTACGCCCAGCTCCATGCTCAAGGGTTACTCCCAGTGGTGCTCAGGAGACAAAGCTTAGGGCGGCGTCCAAGCCCCTCATAGGCAAAACATGCATTAGCCCAGAATGGGGGAAAACTCAATTATGTTCACATTTATTTAGCCATCCCCAGACAAACTGTTTCTGACATAAGCTTTCAGTCCACACACACACACACACACACACACACACACACACACACACACACACACACACTCACACACTGCTGCCTCCTTACTTTCCTAATAATGTAGATACATGTTAATTTTTTTTTCTGCTTTTTTGGGTCACACCTGGTGATGCTCAGAGGGTTACTCCAAGCTCTGCACTGAGGAATTACTCCTGGTGGTGTGCTTGGGGACAATATGAGATGCCGGGACCGAAGCCAGGTGGGCCGTGTGTAAGGCAAACACCCTCCCCACTGTGCTATCGCTCCGGCCCTCATACATGTTACTGATACCTCTTTTTCCCAAGTCTCCAGTGATGAGCAGGGCCACGGAGAACTTGGCGAATAAGACCCGCAGCGCAAACAAGCAGCAGGAAGATGGAAACTGCGGCTGTGGGCTTGGCGGCAGGACGGCACGGTAGCGGGCAGGGGGCACCCGGGCAGGGGAGTCCCGGGGCCAAGTCAGATTCCAACTCCATGCCCAACGCAACAGTGATGGGCCAGGGGGACCCGAGCTCAGGCTCACTCTGGCTGAGCAAGATGGTGCTTTTACTGAAAAGGCCCCCTACAGTCAGCCGGCTCGGGCCCAGCAGGGCTTGTCAAGGGGCATCTGTGTTTCAGAGCAAACCAGCGCGGGAATCACTCTGCCTCCCTTCCCCAGGCCTAGGCGCTGGTTCCGCTTTCAAGGCCTGCAGGAGCCCGAGCTGGACGGAGGAGGAGGGAGCTCAGAAATGCCGCGTCTGGGCGTAAGGGCAGAGACAGCAGCGTGAAGCCACGACCCGAATGGAGACCCCAGAACAGCCTGCCCCCATCCAGAAAAGCACGCAAACAAGGGGGATTCCGTCCGTGACTTTCCATCCTGTGGGCTGTAAACAAGCTTCTATTGACACAGACATATGCTTAAGCGGCTCGTAATAATTCTTAGATTGCAGCACTGACACTTCTCTTCACTATTATTCTTAGTTGGGGCCACACCTGGCGATGATCAGGGGTTCCTCCTGGCTCTGCGCTCCAGAATTATAACTGGCAGTATAACTGGGGACCATAGGGGATGCCGGGGTCGAACCCAGGTCACCGTGTCCAAGGTAAACGCCCTCCCCACTGTGAACACTTTTTATGTCGTTTTTCAAATTCACATTCAAACTGTTTTCAGGTTTTCGGGGGGCAGGTTTAACATAGCAACCAAGCAAGGAATAAGGGAATGCCAGCTACATGGGCCGGGATTCCCAGGAGGTTTCAGAGCGTCTTCTTACCTCTGACAGTGCCCAAACCCCAGCGGTGGGGAAATCCAACCGAACAAAGCCCGGACACGATTTACAACTGGCCACGAGCCCTAAACACTTCCAAAACACAGGACCCACACATCAGGTCTCTTAGTGTTTTCTGAGGTAGACTGGATTAGCAATATTTCTCTGCCGCTTCACTCTCTTTGGTTTTAGTTTGGGGACTAAATGTGGCAGTGTTCAGGGGTTATTCCAGTGCTGTGCTCTGGAATGACCCGTTGGTGCTCAGGAGCTTTAACAAGCCAAATACATGACTTAATCCCTGTTTTTTTCTGCTTTTGTTTTTGGGGGTGGGTGCGGGTGGGGGTTGGGTCCCCACCAGGGTCTACTCTTGACTCTGAACTCGGGAGCTCTGTGTGGGGGCGCCCGGTGGTGTCAGGAACTGAACTAGGGTCAGCTGCGCACACCACGAGCGCCTGGGTCCCCACCCACAGCACATGCTCTTCCGGCCGCCCTCATTCACTCGGCTTCTAAGTGACATACCATACCTTGGGTTTCCGTGTCCGTGAAAATGCTGTGCTCTTAGCTGTGCGGCCACAAACAGCGCCGACGCTATGGCCAGGAGCTGGTTTCGCTCGGTCTCCGTTAACTCGTGCCCTGCGGGAAACAATCCAATCACAGACGAGTGAGTAGCCGGCCCGACACCGTGGTCAGTCATTCAGCAGAGCCGCCGTCAGGCCGGCCAAGCAGCGAGCACTGCCCAGGGAACGACTCTGCGCAGAAAACTAGTTTACAAAGCCTTGAGGTTTAGAGGCGACTTTTCAAAGGCACTAAATGGATGCCGAGAACAAAACAAACACACGGAAGAATCACAGAGACCAACTCCAGGGGCAGGCCAGGCCCCGCCCACGCTGCTCCTCCTCCCGTTCCACCCCAGCAGGAGAACGAGGGTCCGGACCAGGAGAGAAGGAGGGTCTTTGCTGCTTCTGGAAGAGGCTGGAGCTGAATGTGTTGTGTGCGTGCGCTTGTATGCCATGCATGTATTGCGGTGTGTTGTGTGCGTGCGCTGCGTGTCATGCCTGCCCGCATGTGTGCATGTGAGCAGGGCTGTGTGTATGCGCCGCACGTGTGCCTGACTGTGTGTGTGCAAGTGTGGCCTACATGGGTGTGTTGTGTGTCTGCATGCAAGCATGTGTGCCTGCGCCTGTGTGTAGGGATCTGTGTGCCCACCTATGTGTGTGTGCCGTAGGCGCGCCCGCCTGCCTGTGGCGCGCATGCGTGTGCGTTTGGGGCCGGCCTACCTCCAAGCCTGTGTGTGCACAGCACAGAAGCTGCTCTTCTTCCCACGGTCGTCAGCAAGGGGGTGCTCAGGTGGGGTTCCCGTTCCATCCCCCCAAAAGCTCTGTCCTCACACCCTGGATTTCCAACACGGGCACCCACTGCTGAACCCAGAGACACTGCTCTCGGCGGTACAGCTGGGGCTGTCAGGGTGCGGACCCTTAGCGCGCTCTGAGGGGCTCCCGGTACAATTCAACACTGGGAAGACCACGGGTCGTTCTATATGTGAAAGAAACCAGGAGCCCTGGCTGTGATGCCTGAGGCAGGACTTCACTCTAGGGCTGAGGACTTTCCTTCCGGGAGTGCGACCCCTCCCAGGCCAGCCGCCCACTGGAGTGTGCAGAGGGGGTCTGGACATGAGAAAGAGGCGAGGAGCAATTAGGGGGTTCCAGGAAGTGCCGCAGCACCCCTACGCGTGCTCCCCAACCGGACTGTGGACTCCCGTGGCTCTTTGGTGGCCCCATAAGGCACACGGACAGGTCCGGAAGGCATCTGTCTCCCCTCCATCCTCCGAGGAAGAGCAGGTGCCATGGCAGCGTAGCCTGGAGACTCCTAGGTGACCCCAAAGAGCCTGTGGTTGCTGGTAGGTTCTGACTATTCTCATGATAATGTGGAGCTGTGTATGGCGCCGATGGGTGCTAGGGTGTTTCTCACAGGCTCCAGGGCAAGGCTGGAGCTAAAGGTCTCGAAGCTCGTGGCTTTGCGCTCAAAGCAGACTTGTGCAACTGCGGTTTCACCAAACCAGCTTTGTGTGGTTTCACCAAACCAGCTTTGCGGAGTGAGACGTGACCAGCAGGACAAACTGAGGGAACACTTTGCACCTTCCTTGGCGAGATCCACTCAGCCACAAAGCAGAGCATCGTCCTCCAGGCGATTTACTCAAACCCTGCGCTTTCGGATGCAGGCGAAAGAGCCAGGCAAAACCTACCAAACTGCAAGATGCAGACTCTGAGCTTCTTTGGGTCTAGGAATCCGTGAGCTGGATCGACGTGGACGAGCATGAGAAAAAGAGAAAACGGCCCCCAAATAACATCAACACCCATCACGTCCCCAAGGCAACGAGAGACATCAGCTTTCATCCTTAGACTGGTCCTGAAACAGATTTCGAAATTTCACCAGTGACTAATTCCCCATCCATTTGTCCGACCTACAGTGAGTGGTGAGCACAGTGTAGCACGTACATGCTGGTTTGCAATCCGGCGTTCTGGAACCTACCTATTGTTGTAAGCCACGGGCAGCGGGTCCAAACTGGCGGGCGTACAAGAGACGCGAACACAGCCAAACTGTTCTCCAGCGTGTTCCCAGCATGCTCCCAGCACCAGCACCACCTCCACAGCGACCGGGCGAGTGGTACAGAAGCCGCACCATCCACCCCGGCCTCGGTGGCCTCCCACTAATCACGCGCCCACTGGTTCTCTCCCTTGCTGAAAGCCCCAGTCTCGCTGGTTTTCTTCTTGGGGTTTCATATTTTACTGTTCAATCTTTAATCTGCAATTCATTCTTTAGGTCTGGCATAAATTAAGGGCCTGACAGCGGAGTCCTGGCACTGTAACACAGCGGGCAGGGCTCTTGCCTGGCACACAGCCAACCCGGGTTGCATCCTAGGCACCGCATAAGGTTCTTGAGCCCAGCCAGGAGTGATTCCTGAGTGCAGAGGCAGGGAATCAGCCCTATACACAGCTGGGTGTGGCCCAAAGTACCAAAAAAAAAAAGTTTAACTTTGTAAGAGGAAAATATACTCCTACGTCAGCTCATTTCTCTGAGTCCCCACCCCACTGTGCTGATCACTTGTCACTTGTCTTCCCGTTGTTCATCGATTTGCCTGGGGCACCAGTAACATCTCCATACCTCCTGGCACGTGCTAGTGTAGCCCAAGGGCATCTGCTGGCTCCAGGAACACGAAGAGCCTGATATACCTCGATAATGCTGATAGACCTGATAGAACTGGCCCATTCAGCAGTTCTATTTTCCTTCAAGAAACTTTATGCTTGGGCCGGGCCATACCCCAGCAGGTAGGGCATTTGCCTTGCACGCCTGGCGGCCCATGCCGGCCCGGCTCGATCCCGGCATCCCATATGGTCCCCGAGTGCACGCCAGGAGTAATTCCTGAGTGCAGAGCCAGGAGAAACCCCTGAGCATTGCCGGGTGTTACCCAAAAAAGCAAAAAAAAAAAAAAAAAAAAAAAAAGAAAGAAAGAAACTTTATGCTTATATTTATGTTAGGCTTCAGAGACAAACCAGGTAATACCTTAAACGTAAGCAAGATCTATTTTCCTGTATTATGTTTCACATTTTTCCTGATGTTCTCAGAAATTTATGTAGGTAACTTTTAAAACATGAAGCAAATCTTTCTATTATTGGAATTATATATGATCCACTAATTTGTTAAAGATGAGCACTCAAATACTTTGGGATCCCTTAAAAGTCAACTAGCATTTTTTTCCATCTCTTGGTTCTTGTTTCTAATTCCTCAAAAATGATTTCATACAGGTGCTATATCTTGCCCTATCAAACCCTTCTCTATAGTTCTGTGTGGGCGGGTTGGTTCCATTTTTCATTCCAAGCTGGCTCTTGCATGCTAACTGCACACACTTCACTTGCATTCTCCTACACAATCAAATTTGCTAATTAAGCTTAGATGCTTTTAATAGTATCTTCTGGGTTTTCTAGGAACAGAATCACATGCAGAAAGAGATGTTTCTTAGAGCTGGAGAGATACTACAGCGGACAGGGTGCTAGCCGTGCACCTAGCCGACCTGGGGTCTAACCCCAGCACTTCATATTGTTCCCCAGCCCCAACAGGAGTTAATTTCTGTGTGCAGAGCCTGGGTGTGGCCCAAACCCAAAACCAATAAAACTAATTAACTAATTAACTAATTAATTAGTTAATTAAAATAAAATATTTTTTGTCTCAGAAATATATCAAAACCAATTACTTTGTCTCTCCAAAACCTTATGAATAGTAAGGTTATTAATGAAAATATAATTTTACAGTAAATCTTGTTTTGCTCCTGATTTTGAGGGCAACTGTTCATTTTAGGTTTAGATCATGAAAACTAAAGGTGAGAAGGGGTCAGAAAGAGCAGAGCACTTAGGATGCTGGCCTGGCACGTGGCCGACCTGGATTAGGTCCCTGGCACTACAAATGCCGTGAGCCCTGCCAGGAATGATCCGGGCACCTGCTGGGTACCCTCTTCCCACCCCAAAAAAAAACAACCCTCTTTCCAGGGCCAGAGACAATAGGGAGGTAAGTAATGCACATGTGAACGGGAATGTCTGCCTCGCATACGGCTGACTCCACTTTTATCCCTGGAACTACTGGGGTCACTTTGGAGCACACAGCCAGGAGCTGTCCCTGAGCACCGCCCCACCGGAAACTTCTCTTTTCTTTGTCAACCAAAGCCTATTCCAGTTGAGTTTGGCATCCCGGGGCCCCTTCCCACCTCTGCGGCAGTTCCCCAGCTGTACAGTTCACGGACTGTAAAGTTATCACATTCTCCGTCCTTTCCATAGGACTTTTTCCTTTCTCGGAGCTTTAAAGAGGGTCAGAGCAATAGTAGAGCAGGGAGGGTTTTGCCTTGCATGTGGCTGACTTGGGTTCAATCCCCAGCATCCCATAGGGTGCCCTGAGCACTCCCAGGAGTAATTCCTGAGTGCAGAGCCAGGATCAACCCCTGAGCATCACTGGGTATGACCCAAAAAAGAAAAAAGGTAGGCGCTTTAAGAAGCTTGTTTTGAGGTGCCTCTTCTGGTCACTGATGCGTCCTTCAACATCCCCCCACGGCTTTCTTAAGAAGGTGAGAAACAATTTCCACCGACCTCTGCCTTCCCTGCGGCATTTTCTTCTCCCGAACACTCCTACAGCCCGTTGGCCTCTCCCCACGCTCTCCCCGGGTCTCCCCGCCCCACAAGGTCGCGCCCTCTACTGGTGCCCATTGCTTCGACAAACTTTTTGGCCTTTATTCTTGGGGCTGTCAGTCTGGTTCCTCGGGTGACGATCCTCTTCCCCACTGACCACTGTCCCGTCTGCGCCGTGAAAGCCACGGCTTTTCTCTTCTCGTTAAGAAGAGACGTGCTTAAGTCTACGTGCTGTCAGTGAACTCGGTCATCTGCTGACCACCCTGACCCCCTGGGCTCTGCTGAATCTTCCCTTCTCCTGGTGGCTACAGGCTCCAAGGACTCTTGTCACGTGGGGCTGCTGGTCACTGTTTATCAGCAAACTGGGAAGCTGGGAGAGGCGGCTCCCGGGCAGACTCTGCCAGTGTCCTTGCAGGTGTTTTCTGCAAGACTGAGCCTGCATTCAAGTGCTGTGTGCGAGGCGGCTGGGAAGGGCGGGAAGCGCGGCTCTGGGGAGCGGTGGGTACCCGAGCTCCGCGCAAAGGTGGCTCTGGCGGGTGTAGAACAGGCCCCTTCTCCTAGAGCCCTGAGGCAGGTTAGTTTCTTGATCCCCTTGAGACAACTTCGTCTCCATCTTCACTCAAAACTTCCAGGGTCTGACTGGTGCCTGCGCCCAAACTCCACGTGTTTCTGCCCACGGCAAGTTCCGTATGGACCCGGAAAATGAATATTTGCATTTTATTCTCTTCCAGAGCCTAATTATTGAATTCCTTTCAATGAAATTCAAGACTTCAAGACAATCCTTTTTTTTAAATATTGATTTATTTTGACATTTTGAATCATACCTGGCGATGCCCAGTGGTTACTCCTGGCATTGCTCAGGGGACCATATGGGATGCTGGGGATCGGACTTGGGTCAGCCTCGTGCAAGGCAAACGCCCTCCCGCTGTGCTATCACTCCAGTCCTGATACAAGGCATACCCTCCTCCCTCTGGCAAACAAGCAGAGAGATCACAGTTATCTCTGAGAGACGCCAGCAGCTGAATCATCCCAGCTCCACAGCTCCTGACTAAATTCAGTGGAAAAGGAGTATACTTAATGGTATACCTCTCCCTTGTTAAACCATATTTTTATTTTTTTTTAAATATACGACATTTCAGAAACGAAAGAGAGTTCGATCATTCCTTTGATCAGCGAGTTTACAGGAACTGGTGGTCGGAGTACAGCAAGGTAATAGAGAATAAGGCCAGAATCTTCTGAACAGGGTAACGGAAATCACAATTCTTAAAATATCTTCTTCCTCCCCTTTCCCGTTATATCAGAATCAAAATATCCCTTTGCCATTTTCCATTCCTTTGCCAAAAAAAAAAAAAAAGCTATAACCAACATTAGAATCAAATAATATTAAAAAACCAATCCTGATGGATCCTATTTTAAATCTAAGGCAGATTTCATAGTTTAATTTAAGAACATTTACTAATACTCCCTAGTCTACAAATAAGTATAAAAAAAAATAGAAAATTCTAATGCTGTAAAAAAAATCAAGCAGTCACTCGCCTCTGAATAGTGTCTAGGAAAGCTGGACAGATGGGCAGCAGATGGGCGATCCCAAAGGGCCACACTGACCAGCCTCCAGCATACGGAGACGATGCTGGATTAAGCGCCAGCCCTCGCTCCCGCTGTCTCTCAGGCACAGATATCAGACAGTCGGTGACGGTGGAGTCTAATATATCTAAGGCCTGCTCTGGGCAAAATGGGAAAGGAGAAAAACAGCACTAAGAACAAGGGCTAGAAGGCTAGAGGCCAGGAAAATCATAGGCGGGTCAAGAAAGAGGCAGACACGGAAAACGGAACTGCCAGTGGTACGTGAAAGCCTCCGGCAAAATGACAAGAGAGAACACACTCGCCGGAGCCGGGCGGATGACCCGGCCTGGCACAGCTGGGCGAGCACCGCGCAGGGAGCCGTGGGCGCCACACCCGCCTCGGCTCGAGTCCACTACGGGCTCCCTTTGTTCTACTGACTTCCCTGGGCTCTGGTTTTCTTGTTTGGGAAGGCAGCGTGGATTTCACTCGCTGCCTTGGTGCTCCAACACTGTTATATACTGTGTTCCTATCTTTCATAAGCATAAAAAAAATCAGCGTGTCCATGTTGAAAAGCCCCTTTCTAAAGCAGAGATGCATTATAGGGCCGAGAGACAGCACAGAAGGCTCATGCAGGAGGCCTGGGCTCAACTCCTGGCCAGCCCTGAGCACCGCTGGCAACAACCCTGGAGCACAGGGCGCAGGAGTAGCCCCCAGCCCAGCCAGGTGTGGTCCCAAACAAAACCACAAACAGGGACGATGACCTTTCCATAGAAAATGGCAACATTTTGTTGATTTCTCTTCTTGGTTTCGGGATGTTCAGTTCATCAGCCGCCTCCCCCACACCAACAATACTTGGTTTTACGTAGACTTGTGAGTTGACAACTCAGAGCATTTTCTCTGCCGCTCAATGGACAGCACACAGCAGCTCCAAGTCGGAAACCCCAAAAGCCCCAACATTCTTTTTGCATGGTACTAGGACGCAGGACCACATGTACATACGCTATTTGTAGGACTACGCTAAAGCCACAAATAGAGAAAAATTTACGCAAACTTATCAGTTAGCTCTAGAAGGTTCCTGACTTTTCTGCCTGCATGCCCCTGCCTGCAACTTCCTGTCTGGCCACTGGCATAGCTCCATTAGCTGGGCCTGAAGGAGAGGCGGCGGCGGAGTCATTCAGGCGGACCCAGTCTCCGGGCTGAGCGCTGAGGATGTTTCTTGGGATGGGGTCGGGATGAGGCCAGCCCCTCAAAAAGGTCCGGCACCTTCCAAACACCTCACACCCTTCTCCCTCTAGCATACAAGCGGCGAGATCACAATCTCGGAGAGACACCAGCAGCTGAATTATCCCAGCTCCACAGCTCCTGGAGCAGAACAGCCAGATTCCCGGTCCTGACAGCCCAGTCAGAGCAGAGCAAACTCGAGGGGACAGTTGGCGTGGACGACCACTAAGTTCGATGAGTGAAACTCTGACACAGAGACTCAGCCAGCATCAAGGAACTCAGGAAGCCTGCGACAAGGACACAGGGACACCACTGGACACCACTGGGAGACGGACGCTGTAACGAGCAACAGGGAAGTCAATGATCTCGCACCTGCTTAAGGGGTCAAGCTTGGGGGCACTGGGGATACAGGTGGGGGAAGGGCCCGCCGTGGGGCTGGTGCTGGAACACTGACTACCTCAAACAAATATATTGTGAACAACTTTGTAAACCACAGCACTTAAATGAAGGTAGAAATGCAAGGAATGAAAAATGCATATGGAAATCCATGTGCCACAGCGATTCTTTTTAAAGGGGCAGGGGGCTTAGGCAAGAGCTGACAGAGCCCAGGTACTACCCCTGGCTCTGAACACAGGGGTCGCTCCGCAGAGCTCAGGAGTTCTGGGGCCAGTCATAGGCAAGGCAAAGTCCCTTCACCCCTGTACTTTCTTTTCAGCCCTATACCACAAATATCACTGACAATTCCAGAAGGACCAAGAGTCTAAAATGCTGCACCACAATGGAACAAACTGGCAATCTAAATCCACGCACTTCTCATTAAAAATAGCCAGCATGCCCCTTCTAAATAGACGCAATACTATAGATACAATGACGTAATACTATAGATACAATGATGTAATACTATAGATACAGTTACTTTCACTAATTCCTTCTCATAATACTATAGATACAATGATGCAATACTATAGATACAATGATGCAATACTATAGATACAGTTACTTTCATTAATTCCTTCTCATAATACTATAGATACAATGACACAATACTATAGATACAGTTACTTTCATTAATTCCTTCTCACAATACTTATAGATACAATGACGCAATACTATAGATACAGTTACTTTCATTAATTCCTTCTCACAATACTATAGATACAATTACGCAATACTATAGATACAGTTACTTTCATTAATTCAACAAGTATTTAATGATATTCTGTTGCCAGGGAAATAATAAAGATATTCTTGATTTCATAACAATAACAATAAGGAAATAATCACTCAAGTGTAAAACCGCAACCATGTTGCAGTTGTGTGTTTATTACACACGGGAGAGGGACTTTACCTGGGGCCACTCCCCATGGTGGTTGGGGACTCGAGAACGCCAGGACTAAACCCCAGGTTCCCTGTACTCTAGCCCAGAGAGCGACGAGCGTCTCCCGTCTTTATTATTAGTGTTTGTTTTATGTTGGGCCAGTGGAGCTCAGTGCTTATTCCTGGCTCTGTGCTAAAGGATTCCTTCTGGCAGTGCTTGGGGGACCAAATGGGATTCAAAGGATGGAACCTGGGTCAGCTGCGTGCAAGGCAAGCCCTCAGCTGCTGCAGCCATGGTCTTTATTGTATGTCTCATCTTTATTTCTCCTGCTACGTGTCAAGCCCCTTTAACACTACAGTTGGTTTTTTGGTTTTACTTTGGTGGGGAGCCACACCTGGTGATGCTCAGGGGTTAGTCCTGTGCTCGGGAATTACTCCTGGTGGGCTCAAGAGAACATCAGGAGCAACGGGGATCGTACCCAGGTTGACCATGTTCAAGGCAACCGCCCCTACCTGCTGGACTATCATTCCGTCCCCCAACACTGAAGCTTTGAAAGAACAAATTAGCAACCGCCAGAGAGTCTTAGAAAAACCCAGTGCTGTACAGGCACTGCAAAGCATTCAATCACTGACTCAAACCAATGTACCCCGGCTGACAGGAGGCGACCATCTTGGATACGGAACACTGCTCCTCTAGACCGCCCCTTGACACTGACGGGAAACATAATCTTCATTAGAAATAGCTGCAGAACTTTCTGGCTTTCCTGGAAGAACATTTCTATGAAGTCTCAGAGGTGACATGTCAGTTTCCGAATCTCACAAGTTGGCCAATTCCTCGCTGAGGGGCCGCTCTCTGACCCTCATCTGGAGCACGAGTTTCCTCCCGCCTGGAAATACGCAGGATGATGGTGCAATACTAAGGCTCATTTTCCTCTCATTCCACAAAACTCTTATCAGCATGAAGCCCAACTCCGAGCTGCCTTCATAGGTACTTGTGTGACGCCTCTGACATTTCAGTGCCAACTTTCATAAAAAGCTGTGCTTTCGATCCTTCAAAAATAGCACGTCATAAAAGCCTGTTGGAATATGACTGCATCTGCCCACAGTGGGTCCAAATGAAACCAAAGGACTTTCAGAACCAAAGCGTCAGGCTGCTGAAAGGCCGCCAAACGGCCACCAACATGGTTTCCTTCAACACCGCACACACCCGCACCCACAGAGCTGAATTCCTCACGCGGCAAAATGACAAATTACATGTGCGTGAGTCAGTCGCTGGCAAGCACAGAGAAGCATGAACACCAACACTCTAGGATACCAAAAAATACATCGATGAATCAAACAGGACACAGGACACAGGCCTAAATTTCAAACCAGAAAAAAATAAAACCAACTATAAATTGTAATAAAGTAAAAAAAAGAAAACCGTAACCTGATACATTAAAAATGGGTTCTCGATGCATTAAAATCCATGCATGCATACACGGGCCAGAGCGATAGTCCAGCGGGTAGGGCGTTTGCCTTGCATGTGGCCTGCCTGTGCCGGCACAGGTTCGATCCCCAGCATCCCATATGGTCCCCCGAGTACCGCCAGGAGTAATTCCTGAGTGCAGAGCCAGGAGTAACTCCTGAGCATTTCCGGTGTGACCCAAAAAGCAAAAAAATAAATAAATAAATAAATAAATAAATAAATAAAAAATAAAATCCATGCATGCATACAGACCTTTAAAGCCTTCAGGGTATACATCAGAAAGGAATTTAGTGTTGATGTCGCCTGTGATGAAGCGAGAGTTGATGATGACCTCCCAAGTAACGCGATATTATGTGTAACACCTGAAAAATAAAAAAGGCATCGAATTGAACTGGAGAATGAGGAATCAGTTAAAAATCTAATCCCTAGGCCAGAGAGAGAGCTCAGTGGATTGGTCCTAGGGCCAGAGAGATAGATCAGTGGGTTGGTCTTAGGGCCAGAGAGAGAGCTCAGTGGGTTGGTCCTAGGGCCAGAGAGATAGATCAGTGAGTTGGTCCTAGGGCCAGAGAGAGAGTCAGTGGGTTGGTCCTAGGGCCAGAGAGATAGATCAGTGAGTTGGTCCTAGGGCCAGAGAGAGAGTCAGTGGGTTGGTCCTAGGGCCAGAGAGATAGATCAGTGAGTTGGTCCTAGGGCCAGAGAGATAGATCAGTGGGTTGGTCCTAGGGCCAGAGAGAGAGCTCAGTGGGTTGGTCCTTGGGCCAGAGAGAGAGTCAGTGGGTTGGTCCTAGGGCCAGAGAGATAGATCAGTGAGTTAGTCCTAGGGCCAAAGAGATAGATCAGTGGGTTGGTCCTATGGCCAGAAAGAGAGCTCAGTGGGTTGGTCCTTGGGCCAGAGAGAGAGCTCAGTGGGTTGGTCCTAGGGCCAGAGAGAGAGTCAGTGGGTTGGTCCTAGGGCCAGAGAGATAGATCAGTGGGTTGGTCCTAGGGCCAGAGAGAGCTCAGTGAGTTGGTCCTTGGGCCAGAGAGAGCTCAGTGGGTTGGTCCTTGGGCCAGAGAGAGCTCAGTGGGTTGGAGCACATGCTTCAACACAGGCTCCCGCATTGTCTGGTAGCCCCAGAACTGCCAGAGTCGCCTGCACACATAAGCACACAGCTGGGAAGAGGCCCTGAGCACTGCCACGTGTGGTAAAAATATATATCCAATCCTGGAGCTGGAGGATAGTACAGCAGGGAGGGCGTTTGCCTTGCATGCGGTCAACATGGCTTCCATCCCAACACCCCATATGACCCCAAGTACTGGCAGGAGCTAACCCTGAGTGCAGAGCCAGGAGTAAGTCATGAGCATTGCTGGGCGTGACGCAAAAAAGTAAAAGGGAAAAGAAATACAATGAGGCTCCTCAACACCAATCTAGGGGGCTGTGGGCTGAATGCTGGGTGCCTCCCAGGGAATGGAGGGATGGTCAGACCGGGGGTGATGGAGACGGTGGCAGAGGGCACAGTGGCGGGCTCTGAAGCTGGGGTGCAGCGACTGCACATTAACATAATCTTTAACACTGCAACCATGTTACCTCAACCTAACTAAAGAATGTTAATTTGAGAAATTCTATATGAAGTCTATCATATATCATGAAGTGGCACAAAGCAAAGTGTGTGAGAAAGAAGGGGGCAATGAGCCGAGCACACAATGACCGGCACAAGATAAAATTAAAATAGCTAACTGCCACAGGGGGAAGCGCAGCATGGAGGATGTTAAGACTCTAGAAAGCGGGAGCTGGAGCGACAGCACAGCGGAGATGGCATTTGCTTTGCATGTGGCCGACCCAGATTCACTCCCCAGCATCCCTTATGGGCCCCAAGCATGGCCAGGAGTCACTCCTGAGCCAGAAATAACCTCTGAACATTGCCGGGTGTGACTCCAAAACAAAAAAAAAAAAATTCTAGAAAGTTCCAGAAAGACTGTGCACCATGTATTTATCTGAGAGATTACAAATAAGTCAAGTGGGAATGAGAAACTGCACGTGGTGGTATTTAAAGTCCAGGGGCAAGAACAACCAGTGCTGGCGTGGATGTGGGGAAAAAGGGACTCTGATCCACTGTTGGTGGGAGTGCCGACTGGTCCAGCCCTTTTGGAAAACAATATGGGCATTCCTCCGAAAACTAGATATTGAGCTCCCATTTGATCCAGCAATAGCACTCCTGGGAATATACCCGAGAGACCGAAAAACACATAGCAGAAACACTATCTGTACTTCTTTATTCATCTCTGCGCTATTCACTATAGCTAGAATCTGGAAACAACCTAAATGCCCGAGAACAGAGGACTGGCTAAAGAAACTGTGGTTCATCTACACTATGGAATACTATGCGGCTGTCAGAAAAGATGACATTATGAAATTTACCTGCAAATGGAGGGACATGGAGACTATCATGCTGAGTGAAATTAGTCAGAAAGAAAAGGACAGATATAGAATGACTGCATTCATTAATACGACATAAATAGATACCAGTGTTTTACTAAATGTGGGAAATGGTAATGGCAGATTAAGACTCACCATTGAATATACACAAAGAGACTTAAGTGATAAACTCTAAATATCTGCAGGGCTAGCCACAATGTGTAAAAGAAGAGGCAGAGAGATGCAGAGACAGAGAGAGAGAGAGACAGAGAGAGAAAGAGAGGAAACTGGGGTACCTGCTATTAAAGCAGCATGGGGGTGGGCAGGAGGGGTGGGGTACATTGGTGGTGGAAATGGGGCACTGGTGGAGGGATGGGTGCTGGTATACTGTATTACCAAGAACCAATTATGATCACCTTTGTAATTGTATGTTTCACTGTGGTATAATAAAAAATTAAAAAAAAAATAAATAAAGTCCAGGGGAAGGACAGATGGGTTTTGGGAGTGGGCCCATCACCTCTGGGGTCCCGGAAGCAGCCGGATGAGACTCGCCCACCACATTAGCCACCATATTCGCTGTCCAGACGCTGCAGCATATCAGCCCGCCTGGGAGGGACACTAACCTCAAGACCAGATTAATAGAGCAAAACGAGTTCGAGCCCAGGTAGGCAGCTCCCAGATGCGGGAATCACTGGGAATTTGTCAGATGGAGCCAGGGGGTCGCCCCTTCCCCTCTCCATTTTGTCTGAGCCTGGTAGCCCCGCCAGAAGCTACCCTGGTGTGACCAGCCATAGCATGCCGGGCCTCACAAGCGGCTAGGGAAGCTGGAACTCGGCTCTCCCCAGGCTCAGCTGACCATGAGGCCCCCAGGAGGACAGATGGGTTTTGGGAGTGGGCCCATCACCTCTGGGGGTCCCGGAAGCAGCCGGATGAGACTCGCCCACCACATTAGTGGCCATATTCGCTGTCTGACGCTGACCATGAGGCCCCTAAGTCGAGCGGCTGCTTGCGGCCACGCAGTCCATCAAACTAGTGGAAACAGTTATGTCCTTTAATGTATTGCATTCTACGATATGTAGGAAAGGTAGGCGGGGAGGGAGAGATAGAGAGGAGAGAAAAGAGGGAGGTGTGGGAGGGGGAGGGGGTGGGGACGTTAGTGATGGGAGATGGGTTCCGGTGGAGGGATTGGTGTTAGAACACTGTAGAACCAAAACTCAACATGACCATCTTGCAATTGTATGTCTAAAAGTGGTGTAATAAAATTTGAAGAAAAGAAATAAAGAAAAAATAAATAAAATCCAGGGGAAAAGGTACCAGATCTGGTTTCCCCAAGAAGAGGGCAGAACAGATGAACCAAGTCCACTCAAACAGAGAGGCCAGTTACCTTCCTCACGCCGGGTAAACAAACCATGATACTGTTATTTAAGACAGAGAAAATTCTCTACTTTTATAGAAATAAGCACAAAGCAAGCCAGGAATCTATTTCAAGTCCCCAGACTACTTATGCCCTAGATGCCCTAGTTAAACTATCTTTTTGTTCGGTTTTATTGGGGTGGGAGGACTGGGGTCCTCGGGGCCCAGCAGTGCTGGGTATCAAACCTGGGCTTCCTGAATGCAAAGCAAGCGCCGGCCCTTGAGTGGTCCCCCAGGCCTGGAGCACGTTGTACTCTACTACAGATAGTGCCAGCACGTTTTTGGTGTGTACCTCCTAGAAGTGCATGAAACAGTGCAGCGTCCAGCTTTAAGGTGGTCACTAATGTACTCATGAGCATCTCCACACCGAGCACTCCGAGAGCACCACAGGTTGTGGAATTCAGACACCAGCCTCACAGCCTCCGGGCTCTGAAGGAACCTCACTGCAGTTTCCCGGGCTGAGAACCCACTTTCACAAACCTCAATACCAATGTCTGTCTATATATATAAGTATATATAATTATATACTATGTAGAATAAATATACGTTATATAGTATACATATATTATATACTAATTGAATATACATTATATAGTATACAAAATATATGCTATACATAATATATTATAAATATATCATGTTATTGTTATACATCACGGCAGAGCCTGGCAAGCTATCCGTGTCCTATTTGATATGCAAATACCAGTAACAATTATAGACCTCATTCCCATGACCTGATGGAATGGTTTGAGGCTCTTTTTGTTCCTGGAGCAAGCAGGTGCCCTTGGGCTACACAAGCATGTGACAGGAAGTATGGAGATGTTACTGGTGCCCGCTTGAGCAAATCGAAGAACAACAGGAAGACAAGTGATACAAGTGCTATACATATTATAGATTTTAGAGAGAGAGAGAGAGAGAGAGAGAGAGAGAGTGTGTGTGTGTGTGTGTGTGTGTGTGTGTGTGTGTGTAAAATCAAACCAGTATTGGGGCCGGAGCGATAGCCCAGCGGGTAGGGCGTTTGCTTTGCACGCGTCGGCCTCTGCTTGCCTGGGTTCCATCCCCGGCATCCCATATGGTCCCCGAGCACCGCCAGGAGTGGTTCCTGGGTACAGAGCCAGGAGTAGCCCCTGAGCATTGCCAGGTGTGACCCAAAAAGCAAAAAAAAAAAAAAAAAAAAAAATCAAACCAGTATTTGTTTTCCTTTCCTGACATCTGCCAGAATAGGGAATAAAGGCAGACCAACAACATCTTAGTGCCTCAACGGGTGATCAGAAATACCATGAATATTAATTACTATTAATACAAACTGGGAAATTCAAATCGCTGCTGATTTAACCTAAAACCCCAAAGCAGAGATGTGAGGGAA
>JAJIBD010014526.1:0-45605 GCA_021461705.1 Cryptotis parvus | reverse complement strand
AGGAATCCTGACCACCACCAGATGTGACCTAAAAACCATAGGCAGATAGATAGCAACAAAATAAATACTAAACTTTATAATATTTTAACCAGTCATATTTTCAATTTATATTTTCGCATTACATTTAGTTTTAAAACAAAAAGGAGGTCAAAATTTTCTTTAAAACAGGTTATTTCTTAATAGAATATATATATCACAAAAAGATACTATGTTAATATTTCAACTTATTGGTATATAAATATTTTCAAATTCCATTATTTGGTTATGTACATGATATCCATTTTAGAGTGGTTAATCATCAAAAAATCAGTTATTCTAGAAATCCATTGAATTATGTAATAAAAAGTTATTAAGAACATATTCATGCAATGAATGGAATTTAGTAATATTAATACTTCAAAATGACACAATAATAACCTTCATGTTTAAAATAAATAAATTGTAATATATATTTATAATAAAATGTGATATTGATGAATGACAATAAAGAGCTATGGATAGAACGATACCCAAGACCTAATCAATGAGAAATCACCATTGAAAATATCAGATAAAGGATATAAAAAGAGGTGCATTTAAACTGAGTCTCAACATATAGGTGGAAAGACAAGCATGTACCTGACTAATTTATCTAATGAGAATTGAATCACTCATCCCTTCCATAATATCCTAACAACAAAGAGCATATCTAGTAAGACAGAACATGACTTTTAATAACACAACAATAATATTACTTATTTTCCTAATATTATCAATCTCCTGATGATTTGTAGGAAGGGAAGATCTGTATTTTAGGATCTGCTCATTATCCGCCTCCATTAACTTAGCATAATTCAACTCAACCACTTCTACAAATCTTACTATAGAGTACAGGATATAGAGGTCACTGGAAATTAATTCAGTCCCTATATTCTCTGAAATGCTGGCCTGTGAAGTGTGGTTCTGTCAAAATCTTGTCAAAATCTTCCTCAAAGTGCTCTACCTTTCTTTACTTTATTTCTTCTTCCTGGGTCAGAGCTTTAATCCATATTGGTATACTCTAGCCAGGGATTAATAGTTGTGAAAACGTTTAAGTAACTAGATGTGATAGAGTAGTTGACAGATAATGCTTACTTCAATGCTTCACAATTCATTGGGAATGTATGAGTCAACATTTTTAGTGGCACTCCCTTCTAGGAACAGTTGAATCATAGTTCTATACCCTTTTCTATAATAACTTTTCTCACTTGAGAAGTTCTGGTATGAAAGGATTAGAAGAGAAGTAAATCCTTTTCCCCATATCTTACCTACAAAAGAGGGAAGGAACATGATTTGGAACAATTTCCTGAATTGTAATAAAATTAATAGCAGAAAGAAAGTCATATGGGTCTATTATTTATTTTATAAAGAGAAGTTATACCTTTAAAACAAATTCATATTCAATTTCATTAAGCAATATTAAATAAAAAGCAATAGAGCTCCTGGAACACACAGAAATATAGTGCACATATCATTTATACACAGTTGTGCATAAATCATTATTTCCGTGCCCCAGATGAATAGAATCTGACTTTGTGGCACTTTCAGAAAATATCCACTTACCTCTCAGGAGTATTGCATAAAAGAATGTTTATCAAATTGCCTAGAAAAAATCGGAACTAAATATGAATACTTTGCTTTATGCGGCATTCAATTATTTGACTTAGTAGAAATAATATCCGCACCCTCGTTATTACTTTAAGTAAATAAAATGACCACTTTCTTTAAAAGTATAAACTGATAAGTTTATTTATATTAATAAAATTTGCTCTCACAGTTCATATATCTATGGATAGATACATAAAGAGATAGAAAGAGATAAATGTACTTTAGGGGTCAGAGCAATAGTACACCTGACAGGGTGATTGCCTTGCATACAGCAGACCCAAGTTTGATTCCTGGCACCCTATATTGTCTCACAAATCCCACCAGGAGTGGTGATGTGTGTATATAGAACACACAGCACTATATTTCTGTGTGTTCTGGAAGCTCTATTGCTTTTTATTTAATATTGTTTCTTATTAATACCTGAGTCCAGAGCCAAGAATAAACCCTGAGTAGCAGAGTCAGGAATATGCCATGAGTACTACCAGCTGTGACCCAAAAACAAATAAAAACATATGCAATAATATATATTTATATAAATATATTTACTACATATCTAAAAATAGATATATAGTTATTAAACACTTTAATACATAAGTATATATACCCTGGCTGAAAAAAAAATAAACTCATCATCGACAACCCCGTTCTGAAAAAAAAAAAAGACCCTTCTCTTCATGTCAGCATTACTAATAGACTCAAACAAAAGAAAAAGGCAGAAGGGAGATGAATCAAAAGACCTTATCCCTACATTTGAATATACTAGATACAATGGCTTAATAACTGGCATAATATTCAATAATTTTATCGTCATTAGAAAACATTGGCTAACAATATTGTGATCCAGGAGTATGGCATAATATTGCAATATCCAACATAGTATATAATATCTTATCTTCACCACAAAATGTGCAATTTCACTTTACACCATACTCTGACCCCTTTGCCTATTTTACTTGCCAATTTCGCAATCCTCTTCCACTCCCTAGTAGGCACCTTTCTGTTCTTAGGACCTAAAACATCACCTTTGTTTACTGGTTATTTGTTTGCTGTTTCCTTGTTACTTTCTGTTACTCACTTTCATCCAAATATTTAATTAAATCCCAAGCAAGCATAGTCAAGAGCAAGATTAAAGAATATATGTTAAGCATTATGTAAACTGTAAACGTATGAAGTAATTTTTATCAGACTTTTATACAATCTGTATGCCTTATCTTACCCTTGAGTTTGAAAGGTCTTGGGGAAACTTGTATTTTTTTTAATTTTATTATATCACCATGAGATAGGATTAAAACGCTGTTCATGATTGGGTTTCAAGCATACAATATTGCAGCATATCAACCAACATCATCACAGTTTTCCTCCCTTCCCACCCCCGCCCACCTCTTTGGCAGATACTTTTTCCCTCCTCCTCCCACCCTCCTCCTGCTCCTCCCATCCTCCTCCTCCTCCTTCTCTTCCTCTTCCCTCCTCCTCCTCTTCACCACCTCCTCCTCCTCTTCCTCCTCTTCCTCCTCCTCCTCCTCCTCCTTCTTCTTCTTCTTCTTCTTCATCTTCTTCTTCATCTTCGTCTTCTTCATCTTCGTCTTTTTTCGTCTTCTGCTTCTCGCGTCTGCTTCTTCTTATTCTTCTCTCTTTTCTCTCTCTGTCCCTCTCTCTTCTTTAGCCATTGTGATTTGCAGTAAATACACTGGGGGTTTATTTTTTGTGCCACAGCTGGAAGCTCTTAGATCTTATTTCCTGCTTGCTTGTACTCTTGGCAATGCCCTGGCACCATTTGAGGCTATGGATTGAACCTAAGTCTCCTAAATGCAGTTTGCCTTCTAGTCTGTTGATCTCTTTCTTAAATTACTCTGTTTTTTTCCCTTGGCTATAGTGTTCAGGGAACCATATGGTGTCTGGAATAGAACTCCAGGCCTCCTGTACGCAAAGTATGACTTATCCCATTGGGCTATATTTTGGATAAACTTTGAGTTATTTTTATATGTTTATTTTGTTTAAGGGCCACACCCAGCTATGTTCAGGAGCCAAATCCAGCTATGTTCAGCATTTGTATTTGGTTTTAAACATTGACAGTGCTCAGAGGACAATTATGTGATTAAACCCAGGTCTGGTCCAACCTTGAGTTTTGGAAAACAAGGTTCACCAATTTGACCATAAAGATTTACTTAGATGCTATCTTTGTACTGACTTTCTTGGTACTGCTAGGTATGTCTCTGTCCTATTTTTTTCCTCTTTCCTCCTGTTAAACTAGAGTGACTCTCAATAGTAGTCACAACTATCTCTGAAACATATAAATGTTTGAGAGATCTCTGAGAGACTCAGAGCAAAAATCTGACAACAAATTTGAAGTGCTAGTAAGATTTTTTATGACACTAAAGTATAACTGTATCTCTCTGCAATTTGTAGGGCTTTTCTATCCCTAGTACCAAAGCAGAATAAATTGGATGAACATTACTGGGTCCTGGATAAACAGTTCCAAGGAATATCCATGCACATAGATTGGGCTCAGAGCTGAAAACTGAACCTCAGAATTCCATTATGTGACTATTGGAATAATGTTATTTTTATTGCATAATTAATAAATTATATCAGGCACCCTGGATACTTGGGGACTATATCTTTAACACTTAAATTTGGGCAAAGAAATTACAGAAAAAGTAACAATTTAAACTGACCAAATAAGAAAAAAGAAATTTGAGACTATTCTCTTCAGCCAGATATATTTAACTGTGTGGAGAGACACACAGGAACTAATCTATGTTTCAATTAGTTCCCAGTGACTCCAGCAAGCTTCAATGGATTAATCAAATTCTGGCTTTTGGGGGAAGGATTTACTTAAAATCAAATTGATCTGTTGTTCTCATATTATCACTGGTAAATCTATATTTACTCTGCTTTAGGGCTTCTGAAGAGTAATAAATTGTCACCACTCCCGCAGTCTGCCTGAGTCTCAAGTCACACTTGAAATGAGTTTAATATTTAGAGGCCCCTTTCAAAAGTACTGTTGCTTTCAGACACTCAGTCGTAAACTTTCCAACAACAACCAAAAAAAAAAAAAAAAAAAGGAAAGAAAAAAGAAACTCACCACAGTAGATGCAAGATTTCATGAAGGCAGAGTCAGAGTGTAAATTTTCTCTTCTCAACTTTTTTGGGGACAAGAAAGAGAGTTTCACAAAACAAACGAAATATTCAAATGACAAGATTCAAGTTCACTGTGTGTGTGTGAGTGTGTGTTCATTCATGCATATGTAAATTGCTAATGCAAGCATTCATTCAAAAGTTAAGGATCTATCACTATCACTATCTTCCCGTTCATCATCTATTTGCTATTTGCTCAAGCGGGCACCAGTAATATCTCCATATGTCCTGTCTCATGCTAGTAGAGCCCAAGGACATCTGCTTGCTCCAGGAACATAAAGAGCCTCAAACCATTATATTAGGTCATAGGAATGAACTAATATTGTTACTGGTATTTGGCATATCAAATACTACACGGGCAGCTTGCCAAGCTTTCCATGCGGGTGGCATACTCTTGTAGTCACCTCTAAATATAGCATTAATTGATGAACCAGCAGCAGCAGCCCAAGCCAGGCTGTGATAGGCTCGTCTACTGGGTGGAGTTCTGACGAGAGGGAAGTCCGAATGTGGAAAATGGCGGCCCTCATGGAGTGGGGGAGGGGGAGCGTCTGGCTTGTTGTGAGGTTCTGTTGGGGTGGCGGGCCAGGGCTAGAACCTGCCATCCCTCCCGGTACCTCGTGAGTGGCTGGGCACAGGGAGAGCCAGTAGCAGTTCTGCCTCATGTCTGTAAGGGCCAATCCAGCCCAAGTTAAGGATACTTTCTGAAAAACATTTCCACTGCTTTACCCATTCATGAGAGTTCTCCATAGACTCTGCCCCTCCTCTCTTTTGTTGGTCACAGACAACTGCCTTAGTAGTTCAGAATATTTCGAATTACTCTCAATATACTCAGAAACGTTGCTTAGGAAATCATGCCCATTGCTCAGTCTTAAATTCCACAGCGCTGTTGCTTTGTGACCTTCTGAAATAAGGATTGTCTCTGATAAAACACAAGACTCATACAGGTTCTTGCATTTACTGAACATTCATGTAACTCTTCTAGGCAAGATGCAGGACTGCTAATTCGGGCACATCCAATGAGCCTTTTAGATTGAAAGTGGTTAAATCAGTCAGCCAGTCAGACAATGGAAAGAATTGGCTCCTAAATGGTCTTGCTAGAAAACATTAATCCAGGAGCTCAGTACGTGGTTGCTTCACCTTCCAGGGAAGCCTGAGTTGGTAATATTTGTCACTGGTACGGATTTGAGAGAATGATGAGAAGAAGCTGCTCTGGACCATTAGAGAGAGAAAGGGAGAAGGGGGCAAGGGAAGTCCTCCAACCAAAATGAGCCTCTCAATCGCTCACTTCTAGAAGTGGAAACAGGACAGCTCAGCTATGCTGTGTCCAGATATTGCTGAAGCAATCTGGCTGCTAAACAAGAACTCATAGACATTAGAAGGCACAGGACAGGGCAGCTTGAATAAAGCCACGCTACCTACAGGGTGTCACTTGTAAAGTTTTCACCCTAGCAGACAGGGTTCTTAAGTTTGTTTTTCAGTTTCAGGCTACGAGCAACATTAGTTATGACACACTCTCACACCGCGGCCTCCTTGTCTTGTTTACTTTGCACATGACAGAGAAACAAACTTTCCCAGATCGGCATGTCCCCTAAGTCCCTGTCAGAAATTTTTTCCAACTCCAGACTTATCTTGTCTTTCTAAGTGCTTGTTTCTTACATTTAAACCATATTTTTTGAAAAAAAAAAGTTGACTTAACACTAGGAACATGTTACGTATTGGGGAATTGACTTGTGCTGGGAAAATCAGTGCACTATACCTATCTAGATGAATTTGGTGGAAAAACAAGGGACTTGAAAAACAGAAAGAAGGGCCAAAAAGACAGACCTGATTTGCAGTGTGAGAACCTCAAAGAAATAATGAGATCCCAGGAGAGAAGGAGTTCTGATGTAGGGAATTGCTTCCTTTCCCAAAGCTTTCATAAAATGCAATATTTTATTTTTATTTTTTGACTGCCAGATAAAGGTCTGAGTGGAATAGAAGAAAGAAGGGAATAGAAGCAACTGATGAAAAATGGAAGGGAATGGTTTTATGTTTTGCTTGGTTTCAGATGAGGTTTCAGATGAGGTTTCCTTCAAATGTACCAAGAGCAATTTAAGCTCTGGGAATTACAAAATAAACCAAGATGGGGATATGGATTTCTAAAATATTTCTCCTGGACATTATTATTTCTATTAGTAGACACTGCTAAATGTGGGTGGCAATGTTGCATTTTATATATTAGATCGATTAATAACAAGTCACATTTTTGACATGATGAGCTAATATTCTTTGCAAATAGGATATCTTAATTCTCCCACAAGTTTCTTAAATTGTGTGTCTGCTGAAAGAGTCATGGTTGAATGCCAAAACCCAGGTTCTGCATTAAAAGTCTCAAATCAAGATAAAATAATTTTAAAAGCATCATCAAAATGTTTGTTTCTGTCAGAATGTAAACAGAAATAATTGACTTCTCTACAGAGTTGACTTCTTAAAAATTTCCGTCTATTTTAAAGGGAAGTGACATGCTCCTAAACTTACTCCCTCTTGCTCATTAGTCTGTGATTATCCAATGTTTTGAAAAACTATGCATCACACTTTGTCAAGAATAAATCTTTTTTATTCTTGTTATCCCGATAGTATTATTAATACAGGTACCTGGTTTGGAAGAGAAAATATCATTTCTCTCTACATAGAAAGGACAATCTTGTTGGAGGCTTATAAATCAAGGCTATAGCATCAGGGACCTTAGTAGCTGTGAGTGCTACTAAGTAGTAGCAGTACTACCTAGTAGCTACCTAGTAGCTGCGAGTGAGGATGGACCCCAGTGGAGGGTCCATAAGAAAGGGCAATACGGAACTTAACCAACACTAGAAAGCCAATGTCTCATCACTCTTGCTGGATACCCTCAGATCTGATAAATTCTGGTTTACGGTACTCCCTATTTAGTTAAGCAGAATGAAGTGAGGCCAGTGCCCATTTTTGGTACCTGAATGAATATAAAACATTAAAGTCAGAGCCACAACAGGAGGAGACATCAGTGAGAAAGCACCAGTGATGAGGTTATCCCATACCTCATTCACCATGAGTAGCCTTCCTTCCTTACATGCTATTTTAGAATGCATAACATGTACTTTAGAAAGGAAATCTCAATTCTTCCTCATACTCTCACCCAAGAGAAAAAAATAAAAGGAATCTGTATGTTCAAGACAGAATATTTGGTCTTTCTATAAAACATACCTTTCCTACCTTTATTTTCAATACCCCATATTTGGGTAGAGGGGGACCCAGATGTTGACTGTAACGTCTGACTCAGTGTTCAGGGATCAGTCCTAGCATGCTCAGGAGATCAGCTGTAGTGCTATGGGATGAAGCCAGCAGTGGCCACGTGCAAAGAAAATGCCTTGCCCACTATGCTATCTCCCAGCTCTGAATTTTTTTTCATGAAATGACAGAAACAAGAGAGAAAAAAAAAACTTACAATGAAGGAAACTTGCCATTTAACACTAATGATACAAGTACTATCTCAATTACTATAATAAAATTAGTAATTATAAAATAGCACCAAATGTGAAGACTAAATAATAAGGTTATTTTAAATGATAGTTTATAATCAAGGATAATTTTAGGTCATAAAAATTACCCAAAATAAATATGCATTGTTATGAAATCCTCAATTTAATTTTCCCCTATATTTTAACATGTTTGGTGCCAGTGTTGCAATTTGTTCAAATTAAACCACATTTATGTGTAAACCACTGGTGATAGGTACTGCATCAATGTGTAAAAGAATTCATCTGGAAACAAAAGGTAAAATTTATTTGTAAGCAGGCTGATAAACTTTAAATGCATTCATTCATTCAGAGGACAAGTATGTATAATATCTACCATGCATCACACAGTATTATTTAAATGATCAACTAACAAATAACATCATGGATGTTTAAAACCCAATAGATTATTTTACTGGTAAACAAATTTAGTGAGTAATTCGAAACAGTTAAGTAATTAGAAAAGCTTGACTTCAAACCTACAGTTACTAATAAACATACTTTTAACTTTTCTGTGACTTTGGGCCAAATACAAGAGTCATCAAGGTGTACTCCTGGTTCAGTGTTCGGAGGTAATACCTTGCTATTCCTGGGGAACATAAAATGCTTGGAAGCAAGCCCAGGATTTCTACATGTAAAGCATGCATTCCACATCTGATCTATCCCCTGCTACAGACCAATATTTCTTTGGTAGTAGATTTATTTTTAGTATAGATTGTGCACAGAAAAATATGTGATAAAACGTACCAGTAGGAGAAGAAGCAGAAGAAAATTTAATTAGATTTTTTGCACAGTTAATGTAAATTTTGAAATTTTTGAGCTTTTATTATTAATAGATGTGTTAGTATGTTAGTCCATTATCTTCCCCCATAATATTTTACAATAAAGTACTCTTGGAAACTAAAAGGTGATGCTGTGTTTTATTTCAAATAGTAACTAGAAATAATGAAAGGGTCCAGGTAATTTTTATTTGAAGGAGCACACCTGATTTTGCTCCAGGGGCTTACTTCCCGGCCCTGTGCTCAGTGATCGTTCTGACAGAGTTTTGGGAACCAAATGTTGGGTGTCCAGGAGTGAGCCTGGGTTTACTATAGCTCCCACCTGGTCCAATATAACTTAAACTAAGCAAAGTCTTTGTCTATCTTTCAGTAGGGAAAACATTACATTGGAGACATTTTTACTACTATGTACATACCAATTGAAAAACTATCGAAATACTTTAGAGCAGTTTGAAACCAGTTGAAAAAATATTGAAATACTTTAGAGCAGTTTGATTATTTTCTGTTTGCTAAGCCTCTTGCATATCCACCCACCCAGTTTACAATTTCCTAAATCTTCCTATGAGTCAGAAACTAAAGGATTAACATTGTCAGGTCCATGAATCAATATTAAGTCCAGTAAATTTTACTGATTCTTGACCTCTGACCCTCCCTCATTTGCAAATATTTCTGAGTAAAAAAGGAAAACTATCCGCCATGTGTCTGCAGCTTATTTTCTGATGTAGCCAGAATCATACTGATACTGTCTATATTTTCTGTGACCAATGCCCATATAAAAACAATACTACTCCCACTGCAAGAGAGAAACTCACTCAATTAAAAAAATAAAATGTGGCTGTCATGGAAAGGTTATCAAAATGTGAGACTTGAACTCCAAGGATAGCTATACAGCTGTGGAGAAGATTGAAACTTGACTAATCTGGGAACAGTGACAGTTTTGTCTACTATTTACTCACAAAATTTGGCATATTATAAAATAAGAAGCATTTCAATTACACAAGAATCTATCCCCTAACTCATAGCACTATAATGCTGTGGACCAGAAAATAGATCCCTTCAAAGCCAGCTGATCCATATTACAGAAAGGACATACAAACACCGAAATTTTAAAGACTCTTAACACTAATAATTGCCCTTATGATCTATGGTCTTCAATGCAGCATCTACATTTTCTAATATATTCTACACTAGTTGTGAATTTGAGGGCTACGGAGGAGCTAATTATGTATCATTGTCATGCTTCTGAAGCAAACTATAGACTTCTCTGTAGAAATAAAGCCAACTTGAAATGGTAAAATAAATAAATAAAGCAAAAGCCTTAAGGATTTGTTTTTTAAAGAAGAGTTACCGCCAAATCCTTTCCTTACTAAAATTATTATTCAAGTAATGTAACAAGATAAAAGTATTCTTGCAAATGCAAATACAAAGGCAAATACAAAGGATGTGCTTGAGAGTTCTTTTCTTTAAATGTTAACTATTTAAAATAACCTTTGAAGGGAGGACACAGCCTGGTGTGTCGCTGGTGCCCCAGCTCACTGTTGGCCAAAACAGTGCCTCTTTCCAGCTAATCTAGTAAATAAACCTTTGGTTTGAGTATGCAAACCAAAAAAGTATGACCAGAAATGACCCCAGGCTCCCTGAGGACTGTTTGGATGTCATTCCAAAAACAAATAAATAAGAAAGAGAGCCAAGAAGTGCTACTAGGTACACAAGGATGCAGAAAAGTCAGTTACTAAATTATTTTTAAATATGATAATTATGAAAGAAAAAGGAAAATATAAAAGTATGATATTGAAATTACTTCATGTTCTTAGTATCACTGTATCACTGTCTTCCCGTTCATCGTCGATTTGCTCAAGTTGGCACCAGTAACATCTCCATATGACCTGTCTCATGCAAGTAGAGCCCAAGGGCACCTGCTTGCTCCAAGAACATAAAGAGCCTCAAACCATTCCATCAGCTCATGGGAATGAGGTCTATAATTGTTACTGGTATCTGGCATATCAAATACGACATGGGTGGCTTGCCAGGCTCTGCCGTGAAAGTAGCATACTCTTGTAGTCATCTCAAAATCCAGCATTTATTGATGAACAGGGTTAGTCGCTGTGGTCACGCCAGCCAGGCTGTGATAGGCTGGTCTGCTGGGTGGAGTTCTGACAAGAGGAGGAGTCCGGATGTGGAAAATGGAGGTCCTCATGGAGTGGGGGTTCATCTGGCTTGTTGTGAGGGCTCTGCTGGGGTGGCGGGCCAGGGCTAGAACCTGCCATCCCTCCCGGGCACCTCATGAGCAGCTGGGCACAGTGAGAGCCAGTAGCAGCTCTGCCCCATGTCTGTCTCTGGATCAGCACACCTGGGCCGGATTAAAAAAGACTGCAGCAGGGGTGGATCTCGATGAGCCAGGCTGTGATAGGCTGGTCTGCTGGGTGGAGTTCACATATAGTATATGTGCTCGCTTGGCAGCACATATACTATACTAAAATTGGTCCGAATTTAGACCATACAAAAGAGCCTAAGTCTCCCACCAAAATGTAACCATACTGTAACACAGTATGGTTATTGTAGATTATATCTTCATAAGAAAATAAAATTATACATATTACATGTTGGATGTTATGTTCTTAGTAATAAAATAATATTCATGCATTCAGAAAACCCATATCTTGTAAAAAACTTAAGATAACTGAGTTAAGAAAAGTGGATACTTAGTGTAGCCAGAGGCTGACAAGTTTTTGACTCATTCATAAATAAAATATATATGCTCAGATATAATCTCATTTTAAAATTTTAAATGTAACCTCTAAAATTCTGTTTTCAGAAAGAATCTTCTAAAACTCATTAAAGAAAACAAAGATGAGACATTTTTGTACAAAAAAGAGTGAACAACATTTTCTAGGAAGCAAACAATATAAATAACGAATCAAAAGAAATCTCCAAATAAAATAACACTTGTCACTTGTCACTTGTCACTTTTCTTCCAGCTGTTCTTCGATTTGCTTGAGTGGGCACCAATAATATAATAAAAGAAAACAAAACTTATAGTAATAAATACCTTTACTAAAAGACAAATCTAAGTGTTGGCTCCAATTTTAGGCCTCCCCAAAATAAAAAATAGCAACTAAATTCAGGTAAATATTTGAACTAAATGCAGGAAAAAGAGTCCAACTATATGAGTAACAGAAAAGTGCCTTCTTCATCCAACATGTAAAATGTATAATTTTATTTTCTTATGAAGATATAATCTACAATAACCATACTGTTGTTACAATTATAATGTAATTGTAGTACAAATTACAAGAGTAAAAATTGTCAATGAGAAATAAATAGAAACCATAGATTTCACTATAAATTAATGGGCTCCAATCATAAAATGAAAGTGGTAGGCAAATGTAGTTAATAGCATATTAATTAAGCTATTTATGAAAAAAGACTTCTTTATTTCTCAAGTATACAGTGAAATTTTGTAAAATTAGTTCTTAATAAGAAATTTTGGGTACCTTACAGTAGAGCATGCAAAACCCTGAATTTGATACTAGGTAACATCCACTACTCCCTCTGTTGCTTGAGGACCCTGCACAGTATAGGTGTTAACACATTTGGTCAGTATGCTCAGACAGTATACTCCTCCTCACGCCTGCTCTCTGGGGATTGATTCTACTTAAAAAATGATTCTAGAAATTCTGCATGCTCTTTAAAATGAATTTTTAAAAACCTTATAAGAATATTAATCAAAAATTCAGATGCTTGAAAAATTCATTAACATAATAAATTATCTTTAAAGAAAAGCAATTACAGAAAATTTAGGGAGACCCTTTCCAACCATGGTCAAGGCCAAAAGTTAACACCTGATGAAGCTTCAGGAACACTCCCAGTGGTGCTTGGGAGCATGGCTGTGCCCAGTTTAATTTAGATTTTCTGGAAGCAAAGCATGTTCTCCAACACTTGGAGCCATTTCTTCTGACTCCAGAAAAAATAAAGGTTTTTAAGTAACTCTGAAGACTAAGCTGCATATCAAAATGGCTAGATTTTTTTTCACCATAGGTAATTTTATGTTTAAAATTAAAAATCTGGATCTATAGTACAGTAGTTAGGGCTTTCAATAGACTCCCCAAATCTGGCGGAGGCTCACAGCCAGGAGAAACTCCTGAAAACTGCCTGGTGGTGCCCATTAAACTAAAAACAGAAAAGGCAAGGAGAAAATGTTAACTAAATATTCAATTCTTTATATTAGAGAGCACAAAATGTTTACAAAATATTTAATTATAAGAAACAGTAACAATTATGGATTTCATTCCCAATGAATGGAAACGTTACTGGCGCCTGCTCATGCAAATTGATGAACAACGGAAGACAAGTGAAGTGAAGTGAAGTGAAGAAGATTAGAAAGAAAGCACAAAACACAAATTTAGGAACAAGAAAAAGAACATAATTTTTAAATGCAGTGTAAATAACTTAAAGTGAATTACTTCTATTACAGTAGAAATAATTTCAGGTGTTTTTTCAAAAATTAATTAAAAGTACTATTAACAAAGAATAGAGAAAAAATCATAAACAAAATTTAAACTCTAAAATGTGCACAATGCTGGGCAATAATTTGCTTATCAAACATTGAAAACATCAATGATGCATACTTTTTCCTTAGGAAATAGAATTTTAAAATTAACCCAGAAGAGGTAGAAATCACACAGAATTTAAAATTTAATTCATGAATTGTTCAGCAGAGATGTATTAAATTTAGAATGTAGATATTCAAGTTTACAACCCCACCTGTATCACTGTATCACTGTCTTCCCGTTGTTCATCGATTTGCTCCAGCGGGCCCCAGTAACATCTCCATATGTCCTGTCTCAAGCTAGTAGAGCCCAAGGGCATCTGCTTGCTCCAGGAACATAAAGAGCCACAATCCATTCCGGCATGGCTGATTTTCCTTTTTTAAAAATGTTCTTGGTTTTGGAGCCACATCACTTAGTTCTCAGGGATAAATCCCGGAGCTGTGCTCAGGAGTCACTGTCACTGTTGGCTTTGGGACTGTAGTCAATGCAGGACAGTAAAAGAAGTTTTGGAAACTTCCTGTTTTAAAAAATTGAGTAACATTTTTTATTTTTTTAATTTTTTAATTAATATTTGATTATACCACCTTGAGACATACAATTACAACGTTGTTCATGTTTGGAGGTTTCGGTCACACAGTGTTCTAGCACCCACCCTGCATCAGTGCCCATTTCCCACCACCAATGTCCCCAATTCCCTCCCCCTCCCATAGCCTACCTCCCTGGCAGGTTCTTTATCAAAATTGAGTAATCTTAACATCAAATTACAAAATTGGACAAAATAATAATTCACACAAACTTAAACTACATATTCAGATGAAAATTATTAGGTAAGGTCCTGTGAATCGAGGCTTTCGGAAAAGCGGTTGTATAGAAGAGTGAGCTTATCTATGTATCTAAACCACAAAGCACTGAAAGCTTGAGAACCAAGCCACAACAACCACATTTAAAAATTGTCTATCAAAGTGCAAGCTGAGGGTAGGAGGAAACTTGAGAGCTCTGGTATATGGAAGGTGACGCTGTAGTGGGATTAGTGTTTGAACATGGTATGACTGAATCTCACCTAAGACTGGCACTGTAAATCATGGCATGCTAATGAAAAATTAATTTAGAAATAAATATCTAAGTCCCATTTATCAGGTTGAGTCACAGATAAATTCTGAAAATTACATTTTAAGAAACATGGGGGTGCTTATAGGCCAATTATTTATAAAGCCTCATTTTTTACCAATTTTCCTTAAATAGTTAATAGTAATATCACCATGTGATATTTGGAAAATAATCTTTCCAGAAGATAAATAATTAGTGTCATTCAAATAAAGACCGGGGCACAAAAAAAAAAAAAAAGAGGAAAAGAATAGAAGCTCTGGCCTTTCTCCTAATTCAGCTGGATCAGGGTTAGATCCAACTTTGCTGGAAGTGAAAAAGCAAAACTACTGAATGGTTTTAATGCATTACCAGGGTCATTTGACTAGTGACTCTGCTACAACACTTCTGGTGGCTGTGTAGACAAGGCATAGGAGTGGAAAATCCAACAGAACGCCATCTCCAAAAGATGGAGGGGAAGGAAAAGAGAGAGAGAAAGGGAAAGAAATAAAGAACCTGCCATGGAGGAGGGCTGGGGAGGGGGAGGGAACCAGGGACATTGGTGGTGGGAAATGGGTACTGGTGGCAGGATGGGTGCTGGAACACTGTATGACCAAAACCCAAATATGAACTTTTAAATTGTATATCTTTGTAATTGTAAAAATAAAAAAATTAAAAAAAAAGAATGTTAGTTAAAAATAAAAAAGACGAGAGTCTAGGAATTTTTTAAAGAATTCAAAATTGGCCTGACTTGACAAATAATGTTACAGGGGAGAAGTAAAAGATGCAATGAGTTACAAATGACAGCCATATGAACATATACTACTAACAAAGAGACCTCAGGATATACACATGAATGCTTTATTATATTTTAGCTGAGGAAAATCTTCTCCAAAGGTCAAAGGAGATTAGTGAGAAAGGTCAAATCTCTGCTTTCCCGAACAATATTCTATTTTTCCTATAAAATTGCTCTGTTTATTAATTGTATTTTAAAAATTAGATTATCAGATTATTATCAAAAAGTGGAATTATGTACTGAGGTCCAGAATCATAGGGAAGACAATATTTACTAGTGTTTTATATGTTTAATCATAATTCTAAAACATGAATTAGGTACTTAGACTATAAAACATTGAGGTATGTCTTTTAAAAATATAAAAAGAATTGGTATAAAGTTATAAAAATACATTTACTTAGTAAACAAGTAAAACATAAGTTTTAATATGAAAATTTAAATAAAATGCAGAAAATGTAAGTAATTAGCAATTACTTGATTCACATTTCCCTAATTATTTTCCACTAATAACTGGGAATATAAATGGAATAATTTTCCATTTAAAATTATAACACCCACATATACTTTAATTATCTCATCATAAAACATTTTTATGTTATTCTCTATGGCAGAATACTTTCATTTTAATTTTGGGACATGTTTCCATTTTAAGATGGAGAATTCTTTGCTGGAATCAGCACATACAGAGGTGAAGAGCGGAAGTGGTTAGTTTTGTCATTATTGGATATTTTTTTCAGAATTTCTGGCCTATATTTACTGCATACCAGTAGTTCCCCAGTCGATAATGCCAACAATGTCTCCAGATATTGTCAAATATCCCAAGGGGAATGTAGAGGGCAATGAAGTGGGAGGATGACTTCACAAAATCTATATATTGAGTGGCTTAAACAACAGAAATTCATTTTCACATGATTCTGGAAACTGAAAAGTCCAAAACAAGTTTCTGACTTGATTAGAGTTTCTGTGAATCGTGGTTTCCTGCATGTGGAAGCTCCCTTCTCATTGTCTTCACTTGATATGGTGAAAACGAACCCCCTGTTGTCTTTTCTTTTTAAGAAAATCAAACTTATCTATTCATTCTTGTCTTTTCAATATCTCCCTGTGTTCTATTCTCCAAATGCAATCACATTGAAAGTTGCTTCAGCATATAAATTTTGGGAGAACCTTATTCAACACACAGAAGACAGTTAAATCTTTCCTCTTGTATACATGGCCAAACTTTTTTTCTAGTATTATTGAGAATTACAAGTTCAAAACACTTTATTAGTAATAGTGCAGACTATGTAGCATGTTATCGAATTTGAGAAATTATCAGTATCTTTCACAAACAGCCTGTAAGATTTAGGGGGCATAAGAAATTTTCTAAAACAATGGCTTAATCATACAGAGCCAAGAGCTGCTTCAGTGGCAAAAAGCAACTTCCTTGCAAGCCTGAGGCCAACAGCTTACTGTTTGCTGCTGCCAATGGCTGAGAAAGGTTTCTCGGCTCTTAGGTTTGGACTCCTAGCATTTCATCAGAGTATGCAGTGTCCAGGTGGGAGTAAGGACAACGACTAAAGTGTACAAGTTCAGCCTACACTGCACAAGTTTTCAAAAACATTACAACTAATAACCTGAACAAACTATGAATGTGTAGCTTCCAGCGAGCAACACCACAAAAGTTGTGTAACCCTCAGTGAAAACCATAACCAACTGTGCAAGCAGTGTTACTTAGTTGTGTATGATCCCTAGTCATGGAAACAACAACAACAACAAAGGGAAGGGGGAAACAATGGGCTAATCATATATCATCTTTAGAGACATGTTTACTGTTTGGCATGAATATTATCATTGCAGTGACATATTACGATTTAATTTACTGTGGCCCATGTAATGTTTTCACATAACTTAAGTAAAAACAAGTTGTTTCAAACAAAGGAAGCAGCATTAGCAAAGGTCAGTTCCTGTACATGTACATAATCATTGTGAGTAGCATTTAGCATATACCTAAGGTTACTAGGGTTGAGAACATTATAAACATATTTTGGAGTCAGGAACCTAAGAGAAGAATATTATAAAATGTTTGCAAGTGACTGAGAATAGATGACTACATAGAATGAAGTTCTAATTAAAGTATCAATAATTGTTGCACAACTAGACACAAGGAAAAAATATACAGTAGTGCGGAAATCACTAACATCAAAGTTTAAGCCTCAGTTTAGATGAAGGTCTGACCCTGTGGAAGTTTATATCTCTAGAGGCAGGCACCAAAATGAAATTAGATGTGAATGAGATCTGTTAAAGAAAATATCATTGGGAGATGAAAAGGGTGAACAGAAGTGATAGAGAACATTTCAAGCATATACGCATATATAAGTATTATGCTATAAGTTTTAGGGCCACAGCCAGAGGTGCCCAGGCTTTCACTTCTTCACCAAATGAAGCCAAGCCAAGTCAACTGCATTCAAGTAAAGAAACCAATTCCTTTCCAGTCCCGAAACATAAAATTTTAACACCTGTGAAAGGAAAGAGACAAAAGGAGAATTGATTTGGAGGACCTTAGAGAGTAGTTCCACTCTGGAAAAGTCTTAGCTCCAGGGCAAAAATTGGATCAGGCAGAAATGATTCAGCTCAAAACTGGCTCAGAGCAGTCTGGGAGCACAGGATCTTAATACAATGCTCTGCTCGATCAATCTATAGTGACTAGCGGGAGTATATAGCTGCCACACCAACATGTGTTTCTGAAGGGGAATGGAAAGAAACTATGCACCTTTGAGACAGCCTCACTCACCGTGCCTTGCTAATAGAAGCCATTGCTGAACAAATAAGTCCTTTTCAGTCCTTTTCAGGTATATTTATCCATGTTAAATATACCTCAAATTTTCCTCGGTCATGTCTAAAAATAACATATTGCCTTACTCTAGTGCTAGAAAACATATGTGGAAGAAGGTTGGTGTGAAACGATGCAATGATCTTAACTGTTGAAGTTAACACATATCTTTCAAATTTGCAAAATCATATGTCCATGTGAATGTATTGCTGAACTCCCTACAAGGACATTAGAAAATGTCCATGCAATTAAGTCCCTGATACTTAAGATCTGTTATCTTCACATAGACCCAACTTTATTTCTAGAGGACATTATAATTTCTTTTCATTAGGCTTGTATTTTTTAGACCTAATCAAAATTCTAAACTTTTCAAACTAAAGTTATTTATCTTCAAAGACAGAAGAGCAGAAATACTGGAAGATGCAGCAGAAGCCGGAAAAGCATTCCGCACCACCTGCCTGTCCTTCGCCAACTATAAGACCAAGATGACTGCCCTCGGATGCCCTGATGGATCTATCACCTCTTTCAGAAAGGCAATGGGGAAGACTACCCATGACTTCTACTCAGATCTCTTTGATAGCCACGTCCACCTGCCCACATACCAAATTCCACAGAATGGATATGTCATTCCCAACGTTCTCCCTTCTGAAATCCAACATGCCATTTCATTGGTAAAGAAGGCATCAGCACCAGGCCCAGACAAAGTCAGACCCGAACAACTGAAGAATCTGCCATCGGTACTCATCAATACACTAGCCTGCTCTTCACACACTACCTGTCCAAATGCAAAATGCCCTCCCAATGGAAAACCAGCAGGACAGTTCTACTGTTCAAGAAGGGAGACATTCACAATATTGGCAACTATCGCCCCATCTGCCTATTGTCTGTCATCTTCAAGCTGTTCACTCCAGTCATCCTGAACAGGATTGGCAGAATACTAGATGAAGGACAACCATGTGAGCAAGCTGGCTTCCAGAAAGGATTCAGCACAATCGACCATATCCACACAGTAACCAAGCTCATTGAGGTTTGTAGGGAGTACAAGATGCCACTCTGTCTCACATTCATTGATTTACAGAAAGCCTTTGATTCTGTGGAGACTACAATGGTCATCGAAGCCCTAGCCAAACAGATGTTCAAACCCGATACATCAAGATCCTTCGTGAGCTGTATTATGGATTCACCACCAGGATCTCACCATTCTACAAGGAAGTGATCATTGATGTCAAAAGAGGGGTTCAGCAGGGTGATACCATTTCTCCAAAACTCTTCAGCACCATCCTCGAGAACATCATGCAACAATTAGAATGGGAAGGAATGGAAGTGAAGATAGATGGTTGGCAACTACACCACCTTCACTTCGCTGATGACATTATTCTAATAACACCAAACATTAGCCAAGCGGCACAAATGCTGGCTGACTTTGGCCGAGAATGTGGAAAGATAGGTCTACAGAAGAATTAAATGTAATTTACAGCACAAATTTATAAATAAATGTTAGTATATCTAAACTTGGTTCCATAAAAGAGAATGTATTAATTCAAAAAATCAGATTTAGATTGATGCAAGAAAAATATGTTATCAAAATTTTGCCTATTTCTTGGAAATAATTGTCACATGATGTTCTCGAGGGTGGTGCTGAAGAGTTTGTGAGTGAAGATAGATGGTCGGCAACTACACCACCTCCCGCTTCGCTGATGACATCGTTCTAATAACACCAAACATTAGCCAAGCGGCACAAATGCTGGCTGACTTCGACCGAGAATGTGGAAAGATAGGTCTACAGCTGAATCTAAAGAAAACTATGTTTATGAAGAATGAACTAGTTCCAGAGGCCCCATTCACTCTCAATGGAACAAACATCTCTGAATGCAGCAGTTATGTGTACCTAGGTCGAGAAGTCAACATGATGAATAACCTAAAACCTGAGCTGCACAGGAGGAAGAGAGCGGCATGGAATGCCTTCAAAGGCATCGAAGAAATAGCTAAAAGGACAAAGAACCTCCGGCTCCAGGCACATCTCTTTGACTCCACCGCTTCTCCCTGCATTAACATATGCCTCAGAGACCTGGGCCCTACGAAAGCAGGATGAGAATCCTATTCAGGTCTTCCAGAGAGGAATCAAAATAGCTATGCTTGGAATATCATGCCTCACTCAAGTGAGAGAAGGAATCCGAGTTCCGACTTCTGTCGCTATCCCAGAATTTGGGATACTGTCTCGTTTGCCAAGGCATTGAAAATCAGATGGGCTGGACATGTAATGCGATTTGGAGATGACTGCTGGACTAGAGCTGTTACCAACTGGATCCCACGGGATATCAAAAGGTCTGTGGCAGCCCACCTACAAGATGGTCAGACTTCCTTGTCAAGACCCTGAAGGAACGGTTTGATGCTCTTCATATTCCTGAATCACCCAGATGCCATTGGGCTACATTGGCATGTGATAGGGTCCAATGGAAATATTTCTGGTTACTCCTCGAGCAAATTGATGAATAATGGGATTAATGCGATCAAGTGATCAAGTGAATGTTATTTAAGTTATTATTACTGGTTTTGGCATACCGAATATGCATCAGACAGCTTTCCAGGCTCTGCTGTGCAGACGGTCTTTCTTCCTCATGACCCTTAGTGAACTGTTAGAGGCTCTTCATATTCCTTAAGCAAGCAAATGTCATTGGGCTACACTGGCACGAGATAGGGTCAAATGGAAACATTACTGGCGCCCACTCAGAGCAAATTCTAGAATAAATGGATGTCAAGGGATCAAGTGATCAAGTGATCTAGTTATTTAAAATTATGAAGAATGAGTCTAGAGAGATAAAATCATTGTCCCATTCCTAAAATACAGAATCATCAATGAAATCAGGAGTTTCTCCTTTATTCACTTGGGCCAGAAGCAAAGTAAAAATGAACATGTTCACGTGAACATGGGTAGAATGCTCATCGGCAGCTACTTGTCAAGAGAATGTTCACTTAGATCACTGGAAGGGAAGAGACCATATACAATTATGTAAAACTAAAAGATCAAAAGTTGTTTCCAAATCAATTAAAGTGCTGGCAAGATCTAAATAGGAATTCAAAGACCTAATTAACCGATAGGACTAGGTTGTAGGCTTAGAATGGAAAAATTGTTGAATATAATACCAGGAACTTGGAGATACTAATCAATACACTGAAAGCAGAGTAATGGTATGCAAGCTAGACTGTGAATTTGCTGTATCTCCAAAGACCCCACTTGGGTATTACTTGTATCACTTGTCTTTCTGTTGTTCATTAATTGCTTGACTGAGCACCAGTAAGGTCTCCATTCATTGGGAATGAGGTCCATTATTGTTACTGTTTTTTGGCATATCAAATACACCACAGGTAGCTTTCCAGGCTCTGCTGTGGCTCTGGGTTCATCCAGGGGACCCAATCTTTTTCTATGTCAGACCATCAACCATTCAGGGGCCCATGGGGCAGAGCCCTGGTTGTAGACAAGCCTGTCTCCTGCCTGCCACCTCCCGATGCAGCCAGGCACCTCTGCCACACTTGCAACACCTCAAGGGGCAGAGGCAAACTTGGGTAAAGAGCTGTTAAAACTATACCATCGATTCTTCCATGCTTCAGGGAGTTATCTAGCTAGGTATTTATGTTGAGACCTAGGTAAAATAGGTCATGGATGGAGAATTACATCTATGAGTCTCTGCAGCAAGCAAATTTGAGATCTCTAAATGTTGTAATGATCATCTCAAAGTTGTCAAGATATTTCTAATAAAAAAAAGACTCTGGAAAGCGACAGAGGATACATCACCATGGGAGGATCAAAAACTAAAACTGTGTGATGTACATTAGTATGTATTTCTTACTTGTGTAAAATGAGATACAAGCAAAATGGGAAAAAATAATCACAAGGAGAGAAGAAGAGGAAAAGTAAAAGTGAAAGAAAAAAAGATATATGGCAAAAAGTGTGACAGGTAAATTTCTTTGCTTGCAGCATTGTACAAAATCCAGATTAAAGTCAACATATTTAGGATATGTTTATGTTTAAATATTTCTTGCTAAAGTAGTTAACGTGCATGATAAGCTTCTCATCTTTCTCTAGGGAAAACACATTAGCCTATGAGTGGGCCAAAGAAATTAGAAATTATCCCCAGCTACAAATTATTTATCACGTTATTCTATTCTCTCTTTACCTACATTGGGATGATTCCAAATTGACAAAGAAAGCTATTTACTGCTAATTGATTAGCACTCTAAATTCATTGAAATTGCGGCACTAACAGGCATCTCAAATAGTTCATCTAAGATTAGTTGTATCATATCTCAGGAAAGGAAAGATGACCTGGCTATAGTAGACTCTCCTCCCTAGCAGTAGACTTCCTAATTTTTACTGGACAACTTCAAAATTCCGTACAACAGCTTGAGTTTGTCCAAAACAAGTTGAGCATGATCTACCAGCATAAATGATGACCAATGGGAATTTAATCAGGACAATCCATACTTGTTCCACTATATGTTAAAACCTACAAAAAAGTAGACTGAAAATTCTTGATAAAGCATATGTTGATAGCATTTGAAGAAGTATTCATATTTTTTGGCTCTAGTTCCATAGATATAATAAACCTTAAGATTTAGATCAAATAAAATAAATATAGCGTAATCTAATATTATAGAGAAATAAAATATCTACACAAGTGCACACAAATAAACCAAAAATTTTATCTCACAATATTCTTTTAATAATAATTTATAAATTATCTATCTCATAGTAAGGTTTTACTGCAAAAATTATGATTCCCTCAAATTGGAAATATTTGTTATCAAAGCCATGATAAATTACAAGAGTTTAGCAGTATAAGCACAGTCATAAAAATAATTTGAAAATATATCTAATAAATTTGATCCAATTTATAAGAATATCAAGTTACACTAAAAGAATTTAACATGAAAGGCAGGAGTAACATGAAGGACATCAGGAAGGACATTTGCTTTGCATGCAGAAGACCCTGGTTCAATCCCCAGCACCTCATATAATCCATTGAGCCATGCCAGGAATGATTCCTAAGACAGAGTCAAGAGTTAAGTTCTAAGCATATTAGGTGTGGCCCAAAACAAAACAATATTTAAAAAAAAGAATTTCACATTAATTTAATTAGCAAAAAAAATTACAAATTGAATTCCCAGTTCAATCTAAGTATTATTCTAATTTTAAAAAAAATCTAAGGGGAAAATGTTCCTATCCACCTAGATACTAAAACAAAGTAGAATGGAGGCTACTTGAAAAAAACGGATAAACACACACATTAAATGTAAGGTGCTATCAAATATTAAGGATAAAAGAAAGTTATAGTTTAAAAAAAGTGCTGCCATGTATAATTAGAGATCATAAAAGATTCTTTGTAAATGTAGAACTGTTATTGACTTCTTTGGTAGAGATAGTCCACACAGAAAAATAGAAAGGACAAAAATCTTGATATATTAGTTTTCACTATGTTTGAGGAACTAAAATGTGGCCACCATGACTGGAACAATGCAAATGAAAGAGAAAGTCTTACCATCATGTTAAAAATTCAGATTAAACAGGCTAGGAGGTACCATTGTACAGATCTTGGATACTAACTTGTAAATGGATTAGCCTAGCTTAGAAATGAATATGTGTGTGAATAAGTGTAAGGAAAGAAAAGAGAACTATTTAAATCATTAAAGTCAATGACACAAGATCCTGGAAGAAATAAGTGGAGGGTGTGACTTTTCAAAGTTAAGACCAAAACACTGATGCTGAATTCCACCGAGAAGGATGAGTCAAGGAGAGCTTTTATGTTCCTGGAATTACCACTTATTAAGGAGTGCAAATTGCATGGGGAAGATGGGAAATTTGAGAAAAGGAAACCAAAGCTCTATTTTGATCATAGAAAAATCATAGTGATAATATATATGATACGTATATGCAAAACACCTCTCTATGTATCTGATATTTAAGATGAAAAAATCTGTGTGTGGGGACAAGTGATAGCACAGCAGGTAGGGTGTTTGCCTTGCACGCTGCCAACCTGGTTTCAATCTCTAGCATCCCTTATGGTCCCCATGCCCCAAGCACCACCAGGAGTAATTCCTTAGTGCAGAGCCAGGAGAAACCCTGAGCATTGCTGGTGTGACCCTAAAAGCAAAAAAAAAAAATCTGCATGTGCTTTGTGTATGTATCATTTGCTGGTCATTTTATTGTGAAAATCACAATACTGTTCGTAAAAATCTGGCTAAGAGAGATGCCTGAGGCACCATTGGAAATACAGCAAAAAACCATTGCATTCAAAAAATCTAAAATGACACTCACTGAGTGATCTCAGGGTGTCAAACAACCTTTCAGAAACTCAAGTCTCTCATCTCTAAGCTAAAGAAGTCAAACTAAATTCTAGGAATGAATAAGCTTAAGCTCTTCCAAATTTCAAGAGGATATAAATCCGCCCAAACCATTCCTCATAAATAGAGCCCTCTTGTCAGTCTCAGAAGTAAAGCATGGGGAGAAAGAGAGCAGCTATTTTGTAAATGATTTCTTTCTTTGAGGATCAGGAGTTATCTTAGGACCTAGAAGCTAAATTTCAGAAAAACCTATCTTCTGAGGACAGTGTAGAAATTCACAAAGCATCTGACCTATCATGTTTTTTTCCTAATTCTAGGTCTTCTGGCAGAAATTTAGTAACCTTGCTCAGTTTTCCTAAATTCTGCTTAAATTTTGTCTAGAAAAAATAAAATTTAAATAATATTCTTTCAGTGTACCTAAGAAGATGTGAGTATTAAATAAGTTGCACCATGTAATATGGTATAGAATGCAGTGTGATTTAGACTGATTTAATATATCCATGATTGTTAGTTACATTCTTCCCCATTCCCATCTCTTCACTCCTCATGCCACTGCTTGGAGAGAGCTGGACCGAAATCAAGCCCTGTAGATTTAGGATCTGATTGGTCATGTAACTGAATGAATGAGAGCTCTCAATGATACAAATTAATTTACACAGTAGGGAGGCAAGATAACTACATTTTTAGCATATCCATTTATAGCAAGGTATTTTTTAAACATTGTTCAAATAAATATCCATAACAAAGATAAAGGCAAATATTTTCAGGTTATTTGATAATAACCTGAGGTTCTGAAGGTTGAGTAATTCAAGCAACTCAAACAAATAATGCAACCAGTAATTATTTCTCAGGCATGCTTGATCTTCACAGTTTTTTATATATGATCACTTTGTCTCTCTCTTAACTCTGCTTCCTATCTGCCTTGTGCTAGTGCTGTTTTGAAACAGTGATGGGACCTGGTCTTCAGACTAAGAATAGCCTGTGAACATGACCTGTCTAGACATTTGCCTGTCTGTACTTCTCTCTTCTCTGTGCCCACCTACCACTGTGTTCAGTCTGTACTTCAGATTTTATTATCAAAGCCCCTCTTTAAATCAATGCAATTCCTGATCAGTCATCCACGCATGTCTCCAGAAAGCTGGCTCTTCTGCAAAGCTACCAGCAATCCCCTTTGACAGCTGTTATTCAATTTTATATAGAATTGTTATTCAATTTCTATAAAATTGTCCTTCTAGACCATTGGTTTACTTCTCATACATCACCAAATTCTTGAGTTTCTATATCAAAAATATCTTTTGAATATCCCCACTATTCTTTTTTTAATTAAACATTTTATTATACCACCATGAGATATACAATTACAGCATTGTTCATGTTTGGAGGTTTCAGTCACATAGTGTTCCAGCACCTCGCCCTCCACCAGTGCCCATTTCCCACCACCAATATCCCCAATTCCCCTCCCCCCTCCCATAGCCTGCCTAAATGGCAGTTTCTTTATCTCTTTTCTCTCTTCCCTCTCTCTTTTCCTTCTCTTACACATTGTGGGTTGCACTACATACACTTAAAAACCATTATGTGCATTTTTTGCCTGTATTTAATACTCAGTTCTATGTTAATATCAGCCCTTTCGACATTTATTCACACATGTTCCCTTTTCTATCTTACCTAACCTCTGACTCCCTCACGTTTGCAGTAATTTCCACTTTTGGTAAGACCACCTGATATGTTTATGTCATACAAATAAATGCAGTCATTCTATATCTCTCTCTTTCCTTCTGACTAATTTCACTCAACATGATCCTTTCCATGTCCATCCATTTATAGTAAAATTTCATAACTTCATTTTTCCTAACAGCTGCATAGTATTCCATTGTGTAGATGTACCAAAGCTTCTTTATCCAGTCATCAGTTCTCGGGCATACTGGTTGTTTCCAGGTTCTGGCTATTGTGAATAGTGCTGCTATGAAAATAAAAGTGCGGATTGTGTTTCCGCTGTGTGTTTTTCAAACATAATGATAAATACATACTGTACCAAAAAGTATCATTAAAGGGAATGTATCAAAAATACACATTCAAGAATACCCATACCTAAAGAAAAAATTGATTAATAGCAAGAGTTATTTTGAAAACTGTCACATTAATAGCTATTAGCCAATAAAATTTATAAGGTATTTGTTTGTAGGTCTCACCAGAAGAAATATTTTAAAGATCAATGAAAAAATAATAAGCTTCTGTTTAACATGATAGTAGGGAAGCTATTCATATTCATGTATGCAAGAAAAAGCTAGAAATTATTTTACTAAAGTTCCTCATACTGTAGTGCCTCTAAAACTGAAAAAGCTGCAATCTATAAAATATTATGAACAATCTTGAGTAGAAATTTTAAATGCTAGGAATGAAGTTTGAAGGAAGAAAAAGAGACATGAAATCACTAAAATCTTACAAAAACAGACAATAGACAAAAATCATACCACAAAATCTCCACAAAATATCAACATAAGTAGCCCTAGAGTTAAGGGTTAAGGTATTTGACTTTCATGAAGCTGACCTTGTTTGGATCACTAGAACTACATATGATCTCCCAAATATCCAAAGAGTGATCCCTGAACACAGTCAGAATTCCTTACACCACTTAAGTACAAGGTAAAACCTTCAGAAATATTAGAATAAATTGTGCAGTTAAGCAACATTTCATTGTTATTGTAAAAGTAACAAAGAAATGGATAACATAAAAATATAATATTTCCAATAGGTGATGGATGTTCCAGATTATACATGCTTTAATTTGAAAAATTAAAATGAAGTAGGTGTGGTAATTTTATAAAATGTTTTTCTGTCTTTGCCAGCTGACAAGTTATCATGAAGTATATTTTCCCTGCACAGCACTTCTTGTATAACATAGTCATGGATCTACAAACATGCCCGCAGGAAAAGATGCTTTTCATGAAGGAAACTCTCTGAAAGCCAAAAATACCATACCGCTGCTATATAATCCCTCAAGCAGGGAAAATGTGTTCAGAGAGGAAGATCTGCCTGAAACCAAGTAAAGAAAAAATGGAAAATTTGACCCTGAATATCCGTGGTGTTGTAAAAAGGCTTCCATTGAGATCGCCGTACACCTCTTTAAGAGAAACAACGGAAGGATGGAGGGAAGGAAGAGGAAGGAGGGAAAGAGAAGGAAGGAAGGAAGGAAGGAAGGAAAGAAGGAAGGAAGGAAGGAAGGAAGGAAGGAAGGAAGGAAGGAAGGAAGAAAGGAAGGAAGGAAGGAAGGAAGGAAGGAAGGAAGGAAGGAAGGAAGGAAGGAAGGAAGGAAGGAAGGAAGGAAGGAAGGAAGGAGAATAATTCTACAAAATTGAAACCATACCAATGTTATATTTATCAAACTAACATTAATTTTCTTTAATTTTTATTTCTATATAATCTATTTTCTTTAAAAATGCAACTAAGGAATTTTATAACAAAGGACTGGAGTACAGCCCAATTGTCCCTAAGCACTGCCGGACTGATTTTGGAGCAACATGCCAGGTGTGGTCCAAATGCTTCCCCCAAAACATGGAATATTAAACTTCTTTAGGAACTTCTTTTCTACATAGATGTAAATATTCTCAGTATTTTAAATTAGTTCTTATGTTTTAAGTGATTGGAATAAATATGTCATATTTAACATCCTGCTGTGCCACCTGACCATTGAGGTGTTGCAGGTGTGGCTGTGGTTCTTGGCAGGTGGCAGATAGGGAGACAGGCTTGTCTACACACAGGGCTCTGCCCTATGGGTCCCTGGATGTTGATGGTCTGACATAGAAAATGACTAGGTTCCCAGATGCCAGATGTTCATCTGGGTTCCCAGATAAAACCCAGAGCCACGGAAGAGCCTGGCAAGCTACCTATGGTATATTTGATATGCACCAGTAACAGTAATGGACTTCCCAATGAATGGAGACGTTGCTGGCGCCCACTCAAGCAAATTGATGAACAATGGGAAGACAAGTGATAGAAGTGATTTAACACCTTGTATTAACTTTACAGTGCAAATCAGTGCCATACTATAACAATTAAGAACTAGTTTACTTCCAAATCTCAATCTTCTTATTTTTTAAGTGTACATAGTTGTGTCACTATGGTTTCAGCACTTACACTATTTTATCAACCTCTGCATATTTTTTTATCAGTGGTAAATATTTTATCATAATTAACAAATATTATACATATTTATTTCTCTGTCACATTTATTTCCTAGCATCTCTTTGCTTATAAAAAAAAGTTATAGAATTGTAGTCCTGCACATTTAAAGAAAGGCGAGAAAAGCTAATTGTAGCAGTTTAACTTAAAAATCAATTTGTTTACTTTTTCACCTTGTGTCAGGGGATGCTAGGTGCCCACAAAATCCAGGAGCAGAGCAGGGAATCTCCGTGGGAAACAGTGTATTGCAACAACCTTGTATATCTGCTAGTGTGTTCTAGTATTAGTTGAAGAACATCCTATGATCCTGTACTGTAACTCCTGCATGAAATTATATCGTGTCAAAGCTTGCAAGATCTTATTTGTACAGTTATAGTTTCACTTTAATAAGGTTGCTGGGATACAGTGACACATCCTTTGACCGCTATAGATATCTCTGCTCTTCATCTTTAGTCTATTGCTTCCCACATGCAAAAATAAATCCCGAAGTTTCTACAATAGTGGGCCACTATATCTTCAGGTGGTAACAGAGATGACCCAAAGAAGTCTTCCTGAGCTTCACTCCTCTGTGTCTATGTGCTTGTACTACCCCTCATACTGTCAGTGTTAAGAGTTCCTAGACTCACATATCATAGACATATGAAAGATTTTTTAATGCCAAAACTAGATCATGCATTCAAACTTGATTTCGTTGGGACCAGAGAGAGTAGTACTGTGGATAGGGCACTTGCCTTGCATGAGGCTGATTCAGGTTTGATCCCAAGTATCACTTATGGTCTCCTAAACATCACCAGTAGTAATTTTTGAGTGTATAGTCAGGAGTAACACTTGAGCATCACTGGGTATGGCCCCAACAAAATCAAGAAAACAAACCCTAGATTGTGACTAGTCCAATTCCCATTGACCCCATTTTATATAACTTTTGGTCTTAATATTCTAATATGCTCGGTCCATGCAATAATTCATAAGACCTTCAATACCACTAATCTCTACATCAGAGGAGTTTCCATTACTTGGAGAACATAAAAGTCGTGCAAAATTGAGCCTTGTTATTCCTCAATGACCACCCACACCAGCAACTATAAGTAACTAGACTCTATATTCACAATGAACCTACTCCAACATTGCAAGCCATTATAGCTAAAGTACTTTTTTGAATTTTAAAATGATACCTCCTCCTCTTTTGATTCCTTCCAAGAAAACATTTGCTGCCATATTATTTCAATCATCACAGAAAATTAGCATGAGTATAAGTGTAGCCAGCCATAGAAAATAAACGTCCAACAGCCAAGATAGATTATGTATTAAGATGTGGGTTATATCGAGGCAGGTTATTCCTATAGGGACTCATCCCCACAAATCCTCAAGCATATATGGTGTTACACAACAGATTGCTCTGTCAGGGCTTCTGCCTCTGAAATCCAGGTGTGCTCAACTTTGCATCTGTTACTTCACAAGCGCATTAGACTTGAACGGCAAACCATATGGCTCCCCTTACTGGACTTACTCTCAATCACAAACACACACAAATTACCAGTACAGAAGCTGTGCCATCTGAAAGTGCCAAGAGTAAATGGTGTTGGGTTGGGGTGCAGACATAACTCAACATGAGTTTACAGCAGCCCTGAACGTACTGTCGGTTGCTTCCCAGCTGACCCTGATCTATGGTATCTGGATAATAAATGTGCACATTTAGAATAGTCTGTTCACTTACAGCTCTGCACTGGGAATCAAACAAGTTACAAATAGCCCCAAGTCCAAATACAGTAGTGACATCCAGTAATGGTGTCATTATCAGGCAATAATTCTATGCCTATCACTGGCTCCCACTGGCAATAAAAATGATAGCCTGTAGCAAAGTGGCCACTAACAGACACTAGGAAGGGAATAGCAAATTACACTCTGTACTATAATTGTATCTTCACTAGATTTGTGTGTCAACATTACACTGTGTGTTTGTGTGATTTTCATGTGTGTATGTAGTGTGTAAGTGTGATCAGTAGGTACTTAGAATAAAAAAAAATTAAAATAAAGCAGAGATAGTCATACTCTAAAACCATTTTCTGGCTTTGCCATCTGACAAGTTATTATGAAGTATATTTTCACTGCACAGCATTTCTTGTTATAACATAACCATGGATCTCCAAACATGCCCTCAGGATAAGATGCTTTTTAAGAAGGGAACTCTCTGAAAGCCAAAAATACCATACCACTGCTATATAAGCCCTCAAGCAGTGAAAAATGTATTCAGAGAGAAAGATCTACTTGAAACCAAGCAAAGAAAAAATAGAAAATTTGACCCTGCATATTCATAGTGCTTCTAACAGACTTCCATTGAGATCACTGTTATGCCCCTTTTATCAAGGATTTATCACAAACACTGCTTCAGGCAGCCTCAGATTATAAGGTTTTTCTTACTCAAAGAAAACAAACATCCCTGTGATTTTATAAAGTCCTTATTTGCTTTAAAAATAATTAAAAGTTGACAAAGTAAAAGTGTGAAATACGATTTTAAATTTGCATTATTTATAATGATCACTGAAAGATTACAAACATACAAATAAGAATGAGATCTATAAAAGTTCAAAATTAGAACTGGAATTGGGAATATTAGTGTGGAGTTAATATGTTCTAAATCCTTTGACTGGCATTGCAAGCTTAGAAAGAATCAAAGCAGAAAAAAAGATAGCATCAAAGCTTGCTCAAATCATTTGGTTTTCTTGGTTTTTCTACTTCTTAGTGTGTGGTGAGACTGGCTGTATTTCAGTGTTATTTACTTACTTGTTATCAACTTAGGCAATAAATTCTACTGTCAAGAGTATCATATGCTTTCTTTCTTTTGGCCAATTGTATTGATTTAGTTCTTTCTCATTGGCAGATAAATTCAGCTTATGTACCAGCAATTATCCAGAGGGAACATTAATAAGATCCACAAGATATAAAGAACTTGCTAAGTTTCCTAGACTATCCTTTAAATCTGACTGTAGACTATTTTTTTATTTAGACAAGACAAAAATCTTTCTAGCTCCACCTTATTAATCTTGAATGCAATGTCATAATTTACAATATTTTAAAAATATTTAATAAGCGTGGACCCCAACTTTTGTTTTTTTTTAAGTTTGTCACTTAGTTTTAGGGTCAGAGACTTTACAGATAATCATGACACAAATCTAGGCCAAATTTTAAGATGCAACAGAGCTAGTATTTCTGAAACTGATAACTGCATAGGAAAGTACATATGACTTGTGACAGGCTTAAGTTTTTTCCACATTTTTCACAATTCTCTTTACCTTTACTGTTTGTTGCTGTAGTGATGAACAGAGGTTGCACCCATGCCTGACTCTGGTACTCAAACATTTAGCTGTAGTGCTTATCATGCACTACACTGCCACTTTAGTTAGTATGATGCTTCCACACCATAGTCTTCAGGTTTGGTGCTCAGACACATTCTGGCTGTAACTCTAACTGCAGCGCTACACAAGTGCTATCTGGCTCTCACTGTGGTACTTCAGTGCTCACATATCTTTTAGTTTTCCATCCCAGATTTGGGGTGCCATTACTGTGGTACTCATGTATACCTGACAGGACAGTGCTGCAGCCGGAAAACCCTTATAATGCTGCAAATCACAGATGGCACAAATTCCATAATCAAGAAGAAAAACTTCCAGGACCATCTCAGCACCAGAATTCAACACATGAGCTAAAATTGGTAAGCATGCTAAGCTATTTCCTAGCTACCAGTGGTCTCAATAAAAATATATTCTTTTTGCCCCGCCTCCTGCCATTTTATTAATTATCAATTATGATAGAATACACTGAACAGAATAGTAGAAAATAGACTATGGCCATGTGGTAAATAAAGAGTTAAATCAAAGAGAATTTTTTTTTAATTTGAGTTCTGAATAATGGCCATTAATGTCATTTGTCAGGGAGTCACTGGGGTCCCCCAACAACACCAGGAAGCAAGTTCCCTTCTACCACAGAAACCGGCGGGGAATGGATGAAAACTCAGGAATCCGGTTCAGTTTTAAAAGGATTTACTATCACAGGTTCCAATATACAATACAAGAGCAGGGAAAACTCAGGACTCTGGGTTCCCAGCTAGGACCCTGCTATGTGTAGAAAGATGGCTGCCACCATGTGTAGAGGCCCAACAGAGAATGGAGAGAAGCAAACGCCAAGGGAAGCCAAAATGGCAAAAAAAGCTTCCTTCTTCTTGCAGCTTATTTTATAGATAGAAATCTGCCAAAACTTCCCAGCCAGGCCCATTTTGGGCTGGGTTATCTAGAGATAAAAACAGGTAAATAGTTCTATAGAAATGCAGCACTTCAAGTGGTCTTCTGGCTGTTTACAAGCACCCAGAGCTGATTCATAGCCTCCTAGCAGGGCTGGGAGGAGCTGCAAGCTAAATGTAGCTGGAAGCTAAATAGAGCATCACCTAAAGTCATTTACTACTATGCCATTAGAATTTAATATATGCCTATTTTCACATTATTTTGTAATATCTTCCCATTCAAAATATAACATGTATTTACCTGGGCCAACATATTTTCTCTTCATGCAGCATCTGTTTGAAAATTGCTCCCAATAATGAGTTGAAAATTATAAAAACAATTTCCAACATAATTGCTCCTACAGGTTCTAAATCTTACATATGCATTTAACCTCCATAAAATTGATGGCCATTCTCTATGGGTTTATTATCAAAACTCTACATCCTCCATTAAAAATTCTATTAATTGAGATATAAATGTTGGACAATTGACTGGGTTTATTCACCAGGAAATTGAATTATCCAACTTCCAGGTTAGAATCCATATGATTCAAATTCATATTAGTATTTTTTAAGGGTTTTATCATTTAATGTGTTTAGGAAATACACTCATGCTTTCTAATTCTAATTATGTACAGTTAGATCACTCAAGCAATGTCAGAATGATAAAAACTAAAGTTAATGCTGACTAATAAAAAAATTCTGAAGTTAATATTTTCTTTTAGGTTGGAGAGAGCATTCTCAATGTTAAAGCAATAATAAAGCAAATACAATGCAACATTTAGGCATGTATTGAGGACAGTTTTACATATTCCTATTTAATATCAATGTGTAACCACTCATGTTAAATGTGTATAGAGTGTATATATATATATATATATTTTTTTGGTACATGGCCTTACATTATTTTAAATAATTTTTAAATATTCTGTAAAAAGGTGGAAACAGCTTAACTAAAAGTCACAATGAACAATACTGTGCTATTAATAATGTTACAACCAGTCTTAGAGAGCTGGAGTTAACAGACACAAACAGAAAATAATCAAATGTGCATTCACCAAATAGAAGCAAATATGCCACATTATCAGTTAATATAGTGATCAGATAATAAGAACAGGCTTATAGAAGATGAAATATAAAAGGGTACAAAAATTCATACATTATAATTCTGCCACCTAATAGCAATAATTGGGCTGCTCTTGATGAGAATTTAGCTATTATATGGTGAGTCCATTTTTAAATAAAAATTAAAAATAAAGGTTAATACCACTAGTAACTGCTCAATATATATCAAGGTTCAATAACATTTCCTTTGTGGAGACTGTTAGTTGTACCTCGGTTGCTGTTCTCTTCTTTATATACGTTTCTTCCAATGTTTTTCTAGTAATTTGGTCATCCGAAATTCTTCTGTGGTCAAGCCTCCATCATAGCTAGTGTGACTGAGGACTTAAATTCATTGGAATATTAATATAGTTTCCAAGTGAATTTCTAAGAAATAGTTGAAACCCACCTATTAGCATATTTTTGCTTGGGTTTTTTGTTGTTGCTATTGTGGTTGTTTTTGACTGTTTCCTGGAATGCTAATATACCGATAGAAATTGGAGTGGATCTTTTTACTTATGGCCCCAGACCTGAAAATAATAAACACTCCAATCTCCATGCTGGGAGGGGGGAGTTAGAATCACTTGTGCTGCATCTGTAACTAAGGAAACTAATTCAAGACAATGGGGACAGAAGAGGAAGACCCCTTTGACTTTCTGGGTTAGTACTGGTCAGCAATACAGAGTTGTAAATAAGGAAATTACTTTACTCTCCATTCTGCTCTATTGTAACTATTATCAATGTGGACTGCAACTTGAGGAAAGAATGAGTGAGTTATGGGGAGGCTCCTACATAATCTCTTGAACTTTATTATATAGCAGTGCAAATTCAAATTAGGAACACAATGACCTCATATATTTATAAATTCTATATATTTCTCCCTTTTGAGAAATGATTCTATTGAAAGTTCGTTACAAATAGCTTCTTTTATCTTTTAATTCTCTTTGGTTTTGTGGTTTTTAAATGTTCATCTAATAAAACAATTAAAAATCACCACTCCATATTGGTGAGCAGGGCTTGAGAATATTCACAGCAAATAGAAACATGTTCTATTTTTCTATAGCTGAGGACTATATTCAATGATGTAAATAGGAAGGCATTGCCTGTGGAAACAAGAGTGTTTGTCCTATTTTTGAAGCATCACAACCTTAAAGATTCCTGAGAAACATTCCAAGAAAAATCTCTTAGTCATCGGACAGCAGGATGATCTTATCTTATCTCAAGGCATAGTGGAAAAGGTCTGCACCACAGTAAAGCTGTCAAGCCAAGATTTCTATTAGACAAAAAAGAAAAAGTACCATTACATTTTTGCTGCATTAATTTAAACTGTTTAGATTCTATTCATCATTTGTTGTTGTTGTTGTTGGCTTACTTTTGATTAAAATTCTACAGTAAATAGTGGTATCATAATTTCTGACTTTTCAGCTCCTTAAAATTGGAACCCAACATGGATTTGGATTGATAAATGGCTTGTTGAGTCTCACGCTAGTCCCAGCTCTGCACTTCAGAGTCTAGCTTTTGACTGTTAATGTGACTTGTGTTAAATTCATCTGCATTTCAGATGTACCCTGGAACATCTGACATGTAACATCAGCAGATGCTTCTTTGCTTCACAATATCTTCTGCTGATCATGAAAGTCTGTGCCATGTGTGAATCCTGAAAAGTTGGCATTAAATAAATTAGAGGAATCCATTCTCAAATACCCAACTCACCTACCCTCACTCTGCAATTTCATACCACAGTCCGTCAAACCATACATATGTTGAAGACAAATAAACACATCAAAACATGTTGAACTGGGTGAAAGAAATGTTAATCCCTCTTTGTAGTAATTCCTTTTCTTTATAAAAGGGAGGTGTATTACACTACCAAAACCTGCCGATACTTAGTAAGAAACCAGCGTCTGTGCTTTTCTTATTTCAAATTATACAACATCATTGTAGTGCCAGTCTAAGACTTCCTACATGCACTGATGCTTAAAGCACAACCATAACAAAAGCCTGGACTGGCACTTTTCTTTGCCTCTAGCAACTGCTCAATGTTCTGTTTTATTTTATTTGGCTTTATTATTTGGCTTTTGGCTAGCCACCCTAAACGACCAGCCTGCAGCAATAGCAAACAGTTTCTTCCACGAGACCCACACAGCCCTTCTCTAGATTTTCATATCCCTCTGCCTAGTGGGGAACATAAAGATGGGGAAAAGCCCTTTCAAAAGCAACATGCAGACACACACTGACATTCACGTTCTTCCTCACAGGATGGATGCTATTTGCAGTTTTGAGATTGCTGCCAAAGAACAATGGCTATCTTCAGGGATAAAAGCATTACCTAAATGTAAGATTTTGTAAGGTAATGACCTCCACGATTTTCAAAGTATCTCACAATTGCTGCCTGGTAGTGATTATAGGGTAAGGCACAGCATGCTTAGTGGAAAGGTCCAGATTAGACTTGTGAAGGGGGTAAGGTGTCTGGCAGGAGTGACATACAAAGAAAGATTCTAAAAACCCAGTTTCTCCAGCCTGACAATGAGCATAGTTAGAAAAGAACTTAATTGCACCATTTAAGATTAGGAAAGGTACAGGGGGAAGAAAGTTATCAATTCCAACCTTAAAATGCCATTGCACAATATGAGAATAGGCCTCAAATGAATGGCGCAGTGAGAAAATTTAAAAACCAATAAAATGAAATACTTCTGCACACAGTGGAATTCAGTGCTGCAGGAGATCAGAGTCAAATGCAGCCGCTGTATTTTAAAAAGGAGGATGAATAATTTTATGACCACTATAAAAGAGGAGACAGGCTTAAATTGCTGCAGGAATAGAGAAATAAGAGAAAAATCTTCATAACTGCAAAGGTAGTAAGACCTTGGTATTGGGCATAATCAGAGAATTTTGATTGCTCACATTTTCTTCAGTGTTGATGGGATTAGTCATTTCAATTAGCCATACCCAAAATCTGGTTCACTACTAAACTTTAAGCCAACCCCCTTTATTTTTGCTCTTCTTTTGCCCTGTCATCTTTTGCCATTCACTTTTATAACTCAACAGTATAAATATACTTTATCATCAACTCTCCGGTGATCCCTTCCCTGGAAATCAAGCCAGGAAAATGATTGACCAGATGCTGTTTACTTTGCACATGGATTTCTGAAACCTACTTACCTCTTTAGTTCCTCCTCCACTTCAAATCATATTATAGCTCTGAGGGAGGTACTGGCTGCAGACTCCACATTGAGCACAGAAATGCCATTAGATAGCAACTTCTTTCTTTAACCTCTTAGGCACCACCATAAAGCATTGGATCAACTTGTTTAATAATATTCCACCTCTGCTCGATAGCCAACTATAAACCTTTGAGGTTTTTATTCTATTGATTGTTGATTGCTTCAGACTTACAACTATATAATGTTTCAGTGGTAGTCTCCCCAAAATAATTATTTACATCCATGTAGTGCTTCAGACGTTACAGGATATTTCAATCTTGAAATTATTTAATAATCACAGAACTTGATAAGCAAAGTCAATGTAAAGCAAATGTTAATCTACCCTTTAGGAAAATGACAAATAAAGTCTTATTTCTATTTATATGCTTGCACTTTCTGATTCTTGATCCTTTTCAATACACAAAATATTTTTATAGCTAAGCTAAACTGCACATCCTATCTCTACACTCTGATTCTTCCTCTGCCACTTTATTAAGTGTTCTAACACATATGGAATAGTTTGTGTTCTCTTTCTAATACCTTTAGCACCTAGAAAGCTATTTATTCCATAAAAGCAAATTTATTTCTTTAAAATAATCTATTACCCCAAGCAATTATCCTAAATACACACATTTCTAGAAATCTCTTTCACTTATCTTCTGAAAAACATGTGTATATACATAAATTGCCAAGGGAAATATAATGTGAATAAAATCAACAATGCTACTCATGGAATATGTCCACCTTTTCATTCATTTATTTTATGAGTTTTGATCACCATTAATGTGCCAAAATACTGACAATATGTAGCAGAGAATAAAACACACTAACACCCTATCCTGATTGGGTTTCAGATCATAGTGAAGATGGTAGTAATCCAACTAAAAAAGAAGTTATATAATTGTTACAGTTAAATATAAGTTAGATGAAGAGGGCAAGACATATCAGGATGGAGGGAAACTGATGATTTATTTTTTTCTTGATTTAAATTAATTTTATTACTTACACATAATATAATATATTTAACTATAGTATATCATGTGTATGTGTATACATATATGGCTATTTAGATATAGCTCTACAGATTCATAAACTGAAGGTCTATGTTCAAAGAAAACACTAATAGTCTAATAAACACTAATAAACCATGCTTAGGACTCTGTGAAGTATGTTATGGATATAAGGGAGATACAGAGAAGAAGTGCAGTTCAGCCAGGAGAGATAGAAGGAGTTAGTTCTAACGGATGTGGCACTTGCTGAAAGGTGATTGTGGAAGCAGCATCAGTTTGATTTCAAGATGAGGAAAACATCACTAGAATGTGTTAATATTGACAAGGTCAGGATGGGCATCTATGTCTTCTTTCCTATTTTATTAAATGTAGATAGACATATATTTCCTTATTATTTTTGTAACCACTTGGTTGACCACATGTGGTCTAATAGATAACAAAACCTAGATTCTCTAAGTGTTATTCATGCTACAGTATCATCTGATTTTAGATTTGATTTTATATTTGATTGATAGATACATTTCCTCTTCAAACAGTTGTTTTATACACACAGATACATGCACATATATAGAAAGAGATAGGTAGAGATAAAGATAGAGAGAAGTAGAGATAGAGATAGAGAGGGATAGAGATAAAGAGAGAGGTAGAGAGAGCTAGAGATAGGGATAGAGATAGAGATAGATAGAGATAGAGATAGAAATAGGGATAGAGATAGATAGAGATAGATAGAGATAGAGATAGAGATAGAGATAGGGATAGAGATAGATAGAGATAGAGATAGAGATAGAGATAGAGATAGAGATAGAGATAGAGATAGAGATAGAGATAGAGATAGAGATGGAGATGGAGATGGAGATAGAGTTAAAGAGAGAGAGGTAGAGATAGAGATAGGGATAGAGATAGAGATAGAGATAGAGATAGAGATAGAGATAGAGATAGAGATAGAGATAGAGATAGAGATAGAGATAGAAATGAGATAGAGATAGAGATGGAGATAGAGATGGAGATAGAGATAGATATGCACATGGGGAAATAATACGTTTGTATTTAAATGAGATGGAATTACATAATGTGGCCAGGTAAAGCTACACTGTCATGGCTTGAATATAATCCATAATTAATTAAAGGAGCTATCCATGTCTAAGAGAAATGCATTCCAGATAAAGTAATAGGAAGTTCAAAGACTCTGAATTAGTCCACAACCTGTGTATTTTATGTGTCAGCAAAGAAACCTATGGAATCAGAGTAGACTAAAAAGGAAAAATAATGGTTAGAAATAAAATCTAATATGCACCAATGACAATAATATAAGGACCTGGCAGGTGACAGAGTCATGTGTACAAGGAATAATATGAACTAAGTAATACTTTTTTTAAATTGAATCACCATGTCTGTGTTTAAGCAATACAATGTTCATCACCCATTCCTTCATCAATGTACATTTCACAACACCAGTAACCCTAGTTGACCTCCTGCCTCCCTCCCTGCAGCCTGCTTCTATGGAACACACTCAAACTAAGTAAAACTTAATAAAATTTCCCACTTACTTGAAACTAAGCTAAACAAGGCAATTGAAGAAGCAGGAGCATCAGTTAGAAATCTATTTATTAATTTAAGCAAATCATTCAGGAATTGTAGTGAGGTTAATAAAATACAGTATCTTGAGATAGAATCAGTAGCACCTGTAACAAACCATAATAAATGTGACAAAAAATGCCAATACCCATCTGATAAGGGGATAATATCCAGGATATATCTGGCACTGCAGAACTTTACAAGAAGAAAACAGCCAACCCCATCAAAATATGGGGAGAAGAAATGAACAGAAACTTCGACAAGGAAGAAGTTCGAATGGCCAAAAGACATATGAAAAAATGTTCATCATCATTAGTCATCAGAGAGATGAAAATCAAAACATCAATGAGATATCATCTCACACCACAGAGACTGGCACATATCCAAAAGAGCAAGAACAACAAGTGCTGGTGTGAATGCGGAGAAAAGGGGGACTCTCATCCATTGTTGGTGGGAATGTCGCCTGGTACAGAATTTTTGGAAAACTATATGGACATTCCTCCAAAGACTAGAAATTGAACTCCCATTTGAGCCAGCCATACTACTCCTGGGAATATACCCTGGGAAACCAAAAACACGCAGCAGAAACACCATCCCTACTTTTATGTTCATAGCAGCATTGTTCACAATAGTCAGAATCTGGAAACAACCAGAGTGCCTGAGAATCGATGACTGGATAAAGAAATGTTAGTACATCTACACAATGGAATACTATGCAGCTATTAGGAAAAATGAAGTTATGAAATTTCCCTATAAATGAATGGAGAGGATCAATTTGAGTTAAATTAGCCAGAAGAAGAGAGACAGATATAGAATGACTGCATTTATTTGCGTGACATATATATATATATATATATATACTTATATACATATTATGATAGCAATATACAAGTATCCAAGGTCAGGTGGATCAGGAGGTCTTGTCAAAGGTGGAAATTACCACAAATGTGTGGGAACAGAGGTTAGGTAAGACAGAGAATGGAACAGTGTGCCAATAATTGTTGAAAGTGCTATTACCACATAGAACTAAGAATTAAATGCAGGAAAAAAAGACACACATGATAACCTCTAAGTATATATATTATAATCCACAATGTGTAGGAGAAGGAAGAGAGAAAGAGAGAGAAAGAGTAAGAGAGAAAAAGAGATAAAGAACCTGCATGGAGGCAGGCTAGGGAAGAGGGAGGGAATCGGGGACATGGGTGGTGGGAAATTGCCACTGGTGGAGGGATGGGTGCTGGAACACTGTATGGTTGAAACCCAAACATTAACATTTTTGTAATTGTTTTTCTCATGGTGGTATAATAAAGTCTATTAAAAAAGTAATATGACAAAAATGAAGCAAAGCAAAAAATACAGTTAATTTTTTACCAGTACTCCTGGTTCTGCACTCAGAAATTATTCCTGGAAGTGTTTGGTGATCAGATGGGATGCGGGAGATCAAACCGAGATGGCCGCATGCAAGACAAACACCCTACCCTCAGTGCTCTCTGTCCCGCCCCCAAAGTTAAGAATTTGATAAGAAAATGAATAGATAGGTTTTCTAATAACATATAAAAGATCACTGTAAACACAGACTTAGAAGTGAGAAACATCAGTAGATTTATTTGGAAAATAAGTAGCATGTGCTTGTTAGGATATCCCCACAGAAAATACCAAATAAGATTTCTATGTTTGAAATAATCTGATACACTTTGATACTGAAGTTCAGTAGGTATAGGAGCTAGAAAACCTAAAAATGGCAGCATCTACATGTTACTGAAACCAAGAAACAGAACAAGAGGAATAGTTCAACAACTTAGGACACAGTAAAGATGCCTAGAAAAGAATGAATGGGGAACAGACAGAAGATGAAGGAGGAGCTAAGTAAATCCTTGCTCCACATGGGTCATTAACCTGCAGGTCCATGGTGTGATGTCATATCACACTTTGACCTGTTTGGCCTAGAAATTAGCCCTGGCTGCCACCTTGTGTCTAAGAGGAGCTTCAGATCCTATGTTGGGACAAGATTTAACTTTTTCAGATACAGAAGGAAGTTTTTCAAGGACATGGAAATTAGCTCTGTCAAACGCTTCTGATAGAACTCACAAATTATCTTTCCATGCTGGAGCAAAACTAAAGCAGGCAGGGTGCTTGCCTTGTATGTGGCTAACCTGGGTTTGCTACCCTGAGCACCACCAGGTCACTTGATTACTTGAATCCCGTTATTCATCCATTTGCTCGAGCGGGCGCCAGTAACATTTCCATTGGACCCTATCACGTGCCAATGTAGCCCAATGGCATCTGGTTGATTCAGGAATATGAAGAGCCTCAAACCGTTCCTTCAGGGTCTTAACAAGGAAGTCTGACCATCTTGTAGGTGGGCGGCCATGTGATCTTTTGACATCCCGTGGGATCCAGTGTGTTTTTATTTAGCACCACCAGGTATGGCACAAAAAAAAAAAACAAAGATTTATCTTCAGATTTAGCAAAAGAAACCATGAGTGACATGACTGAGACTAATTTTAATGTTATAGTTCTACTTAAAAATTACTTAAATTTGAATTAAAAATAAATAAAATTGTACTTGTATCTATCAGGCAAGCAGGTAAAAAATTTTAAGAAAATGGAATAATGTAATTATGAGGCAATTTTTATTTTGAATACTAGAAAAAATGGCAATGTGTTTGTAAAGTAATTGAGATTCAACAGAGGGGAGGAGAGAACTGTACAACTGGTGTCTAAATTAGAAAGACCATATGAAAAGCAAGAAAAGACAGAGCAGGATGCTAGTCACACATGGGAAATTTATTTGTCTTTAGAAGGAATATCGGATTGATTTATAATCAAAGAATTATGGGGAGGATAGAGGTGAAAATTAAGATAAGCACTGAGGCCTGTGGAAGTTACTTATTTCTTATATTTTACCTGTAAAAGAAAAATTGGGATCAGGTAAGAATTTAGGTACAGTTTTGGACTACAGAAAGTGAAGATCTATATAACACTAATCTGGGACAGCAGGAAAATGAGTAGATTGGATAGGAAAACTAGCATAAATACAGTCTGCATTGAAAGTAATAAAGATGTATTTAAAGTGAATTCAGTCATCCTGATTGTTCATTTAGTCCCATTTATTTCAGTTGTGTGAATTCAATCATGGAACTACTCAGAGAAGCTTGTTTTAACCAAGATTGTGATTTTTTTTGTTTGTTTTTTGGGTCACACCCGGCTATGGTCAGGGGTTACTCCTGGCTGTGCACTCAGGAATTACTCCTGGCGTTGCTCAGGGGACCATATGGGATGTCAGGGATCGAACCCAGGCCGGCATGGGCCAGCTGCGTGCAAGGCAAATGCCCTACCTGCTGGGCTATCGCTCTGGCCCCAAGGTTGTGATTTATACAAGTGATTTTAACAGAAGAAAAGGAAACAAGAGAGTGAAGAACATTTGTAAGTGAATGAATGTGATGTCTGATTATAAATTATTAAGGACTTCAGGAATCTTAACATATATTTTAGGAAAAGAAATTGGGAAAAGTGTAAGGAAGTAAGAAATTGGTAGGTGAGGTGAAGGTTTAGAAAATTGTATTAGCAATGTTGTATTTGACAGTGGGAACTAGAGAAGACAGAGTAGGCGGTAATCAATGGATGTTTAAAATTCATATATGTGGGTTCAGGTACCAAAGCATGTTTCTGGGTATATGGTTAAGAGAAAGATTAACCATAGAACCATAATTGTCCGAGGTCTATTAAAGTTAAAAATACTGATAGTGAAAACTAACTGGAAAGGAAACTCACATGGACTTTGCAATCACTAAGAATATGACTGACAGAGATTGAAGAATAGTAAATTAATTCAAGGAATGAAGAGGACTGATCTGGAATTAATTCAAATGAAGGCAAGGAAATTGCCTAATCCATTTTTCATCCCTTCTACAAGGAATGTGTTAAAGGAAGCTGCCATACTGAGGGAAAATAATTCTATCAGTGAAACCCAGGCTTTAGTGAGGTAAGAAAAGTAAAAGAAACTTCCACGGAAGTGACAACGAACATAGTGAGATAGAATAAGGAATGGGCATGGCCCTCAATGCACCAAGAAGCCCAACCTGTAAATTCCTCAGAGAATTTTCCTCAAAGCAAAACACTATCACCCTATAACACTTTCATGACAAACATTGTTATTGGCTCTGTGCTCAGGATCACTCTTGGTAGTGCTCAGAGTACCTTATAGGATTCTGGGCATTGAACCCAGGTTTCCTGTATGCAATAAGCAATGAGACAAATAAATTCTGATACCCATACTGATCTAGTTGGTTTCATTTGGCCTAGAATGTTTCCTGAGAGCTGGAAAGATTCCTATGTTTCCTATCTTAACAAGGCTAGTGGGTAGGGTAGTAGCCTTGCATCAAGTTGCCCCAAGTTTGGTCCGCAACACCATTTTGGTTCTGGAGCCCAGTCAAAAATGATCCCTAAGTACAGATCCATGTGTAAGTTCATAGCACAGCTGGTTTTGGCCCACCCCATAGAAAAGAAATTTTCTTTGTATGTTAACAGAAGAAACGGAGAACTAATTTGGCACACCCAGAGAATGTCTCTTTGACATAAGAATTGTTTCATCATAGGGGTTCTAATGTTTTTTGTTAGAATTAATACTTTTGTTAGAGAAAATTCTTTTGTAGGTGCCATTTAGATGTACACAGGAAACTCTCATTTAAAAGACTATCTCACTTCTAAATTTCAATTTTAATTATATTTTAGGAATGGAAAAGTGAGCAACTGAAGTCTGCATAAAAATTATGCCCTATTCATTGACCTTTCATTGTGTCCTCTGATGAATGACCTCCAATTGTCATTCTACCCAATCTCATTTGTCTCTAGCTGAAACTGTTTAGGCCGGTGACTTTCATCATTTTACTGAGTTACTCAATCTAGAGAATTTGTCTCCAAAACATAGTAAGTATACACATTAGTTTTGCTGGTTGATTTGGTGTGGATTTTAGCCACATTTATCAGTACTCTGAGGCTATTCCTAGCTACATGCTGAGGCTTTGATCCCAGCAGTGTTTGAAGGATCATACTATGCTAAAGATAAAATCTGGACCTCCCCTATACAAAGCATGCACTTACCCTGTTATTACTGAAGATTTCTTTTACTCTATCAACCTATCAAATGTTGATTTGGATACTTGCCAGTCTAGAATCTTAGGGGGCAGGGAAAAACCTCAAATCTGAGAAAACTAGGAATTTACCATAAAGTCTAGATTAGTTCCCCCATAAGATTTTTAGATAATAAACAGATGACCAATTAAAGTGGTATTTAAAATAAAGCACATAATTTTTAGCATGTGTATCCATTAGAAAACTTTTTTATCATGTATATATTGGTCATATTTGATCAACTTATCCATAGGAGAATCATTGGAAAACCAGGAGATAAAAAATGGATAAATTTGGTTTTAGAGGCATAAGCCTCCTAATACTCAGAGTATGAGTATTCAGAAGTAGTGGAAAAGCTTTAAAATCTTCTTTTCCCAATAAATTTATTCTAGATTACATGCACTATAAACTGAGTTTGGAGGAAGATTGGTACACAGTGGAACCTTGCCTCAAGTGCTGGGGAGAGAATACAGTGAGATAGAGA
>JAJIBD010014525.1:0-16060 GCA_021461705.1 Cryptotis parvus | reverse complement strand
CCTCAAAAGAAACAGGGACCAAAATACAAAGACAGTCCACAGAATGGAAAGAATATTCACCCAATACCCATCTGATAAGGGGTTAATATCCAGGATATATCAGGCACTGGTAGAACTTTACAAGAAGAAAACAGCCAACCCCATCAATAAATGGGGAGAAGAAATGAACAGAAACTTCGACAAGGAAGAAATTTGAATGACTGAAAGACATATGAAAAAATGCTCACCATCACTAATCATCAAAGAGATGAAAATCAAAACAACAATGAGATATCATCTCACACCACAGAGACTGGCGCATATCCAAAAAAAGCAAGAACAACAAGTGCTGGCGTGGATGCAGGGAAAAGGTAACTCTCATCCATTGTTGGTGGGAATGTCAACTGGTACAGCCTTTAGAAAACAATATGGACATTCCTCCAAAGACTAGAAATCGAGCTTCCATTTGACCCAGCCATACCACTCCTGGGAGTGTACCCTGCAAAGCCAAAAACACACAGTGGAAACACCATCCGCACTTTTAATTTCATAGCAGCACTATTCACAATAGCCAGAATCTGGAAACAACCAGTGTGCCCAAGAACTGATGACCAGATAAAGAAACTGTGGTACATCTGCACAATGGAATACCATGCAGCTGTTAGGAAAAATGAACTTATGAAATTTTGCGTAAAAATGTATGGACATGGAGAGGATCATGTTGAGTGAAACTAGGCAGAAGGAAAAAAGACTGATATAGAATGACAGCATTTATTTGCATGACATATATATAACATATGACATATATATAACATATATCAAAACATATATAAAATATATATATATATATGTTATGATACCAATATCCAAGGTCAGGTGAAACATGGATCAGGAGGTCTTGTCAAAGATGAAAATTAGGGGCCAGAGTGATAGTCCATTGGGTAGGGCATTTGCCTTGCATGCGGCCAGACCATGCTGGCCTGGGTTCGATCCCCGGCATCCCATATGGTCCCCGAGCACCGCCAGGAGTAATTCCTGAGTGCAGAGCCAGGAGTAACTCCTGAGTATTGCCAGGTGTGACCCAAAAGAAAAAAAAAAGACAAAAATTACCACAAGCGTGTGGGAATTAGAGGTTAGGTAAGACAGAGAAGGGAATAGTGTGCTAATAATTGTCAAAAGTGCTAATACCAACCTAGAACTGAGCATTAAATACAGACAAAAAGATCACTTGATCACTTGACATCCCGTTATTCATCGATTTGCTCAAGCAGGAGCCAGTAGCATTTCCATTTGACCCTATCACATGCCAGTGTAGCCCAATAACTTCTGGTTGCTTCAGGTATACCAAGAGCCTCAAACCGTTCATTCAGGGTCTTGACGAAGAAGTCTGACCATCTTGTAGGTGCACGGCCACGTGATCTTTTGACATCCAGTGGGATCCAGTCGGTAACGGCTCTAGTCCAGTGGTCATCTCCAAATTGCATTCCATGTCCAGCCCATCTGATTTTCGATGCCTTGGCAAACGAGACAGCATCCCTGACTCTGGAACAGTGACGGAGGTCGGAGCTCTGGATTCTTTCTTTCACTTGAGTGAGGTGTGATATTCCAAGCATAATATCAAAATATATTTTTTTTGCCTAAGAAGGCAAAAAGATAAGCATGATAACCTCTAAGTGTATGTATTACAATCTACAATCGGTAAGAGAAGGAAGAGAGAGAGAGAGAGAGAGAGAGAGAGAGAGAGAGAGAGAGAGAGAAGAGATAAAGAATCTGCCATAGAGGCAGGCTGGGAGGGGGGGGGAGGAATCAAGGACAATGGTGGTGGGAATGGTGGTGGGAAATCCCCTCTGGTGGAGGGATGGGTGCTGGAACACTGTATGACCGAAACCCAAACATGAACATCTTTGTAATTGTATATATCTCACGGTGGTGTAATAAAATATTTTTTTAAAAAATGAATGAGTGATGACATTCCCAGTCATTCCTCAGGACCAACCAATCTTCACTAACTTCTAAAATCAGGAGCCAGAGCCATAGTCCAGCAGGGAGGGCATTTGCCTTGCACAAGGCTGACCCAGGTTTGATTCCCAGGATCCCAGAGGGTCCCGCAAGCACCACTAGGAGTAATTCCTGAGTGCAGAGCCAGGAGTTAATCCTTGAGCATCGCTGAATGTGACCCCAAAAAACCAAAAAGGACTAATGGCCCCAAAACTAACTAAATAAAATCAGGTGGCCCAACTCGGGATGTGACCTCTGCAAGGCTGTTGTAAGTAAGTTTGAAATCTTTAGTTCTTACAAATGAAGACGCCTGATGGAGTTCAATGGTCAGGGCAAAGATACAAGTTCAATCCCCGTGCTGTATGACCACTCCTAGGCCTTGCCCCCCACTTGACCCAGCACCAGAACTGAGTCACACTACATCACTAAGCTGTAACAAGTATCCAGCCTGGTGGGCCAAGTGTTGCCATGAGTGGACGCTGAGTTCCCTCTGGGCACTGCTTCAGAGGCAGCCCCTTAAAATTCCCTGACCCGACCACATCGCTCCTTCCCAAGGCAGCAATATGAGCAAAGAGTATTTTGTTTTAGATGGTAGTCAGGAAGTCTTGTCTCCACCCAGGGCTCTGCCCTGTGGGCCCTGGATGGTGGATGGTCTGACACAGAAAAAGACTGGGCCCCTGGGATGAACCGAGAGCCACAGCAGAGCCTGGCAAGCTACCCGTGGTGTATTTAATATACCAAAAACAGTAACAATAATGGACCTCATTCCCAACGAATGGAGAGCGTTACTGGCACCCGCTCGAGCAAATTGATGAACAACGGGAAGACAAGTGACAAGTCAGGAAGTTTGAGGATGAGGCCAGAGAGACAGTGCAGTATTAGGGCGCTTGCCTTGCAGTTGACCTGGGTTGAATCCCTGGTATCCTATACGGTCCCCTGACCACCACCAGCAGAGATCCATGAGTGCAGGGCAGGAGTGACCCTTGATTATGGTCAGGTTTTCCCCATCCCCATCCCAAACAAAAGCCTGAGGAGACATATTAATATTTTTGGTTTTGGGGGGGTCACACCTAGCAGTGCTGGAAGCTACTCTCAGCTTGATGCTCAGAGGACCAGAATCTGGGTCCCCACATGCAAAGCGTATGCTCAATCCTCAGAGCCATCATCCTAGCCCATAATCACACTTTTTTTTTTTTTTTTTTTTTGCTTTTTGGGTCACACCTGGCAATGCTCAGGGCTTGCTCCTGGCTCTTTGCTCAGGAATTACTCCTGGCGGTGCTCGGGGGACCATATGGGATGCCGGGGATCCAACCAGGTCGGCTGCTTGCAAGGCAAACGCCCTCCCCGCTGTGCTATCCGCTCCGGCCCCACAACCACACATTTTATGGGTTTTGGCAAAGGAAGTCAGGAAAGGCTCGGGGTCCTTCCCATCAAGGAGGCTACAGAAAGCCTTTCCTACTTGGGAAAGTCTTTACAAACTTTTTAGGATCCATCTCCAAAGCTCTAACTTTTAAAGCATCTTAAAAGTTTCAAATATAAAGCTAACAAGAAAAATTCCCAAGGATGTTCCTACATCTTTTAAGACTTTGTTATAGGTTGGGTTTCATTTTTTCTTGCTGAAAGAAATCCTTGCTATTTATTTATTTATTTATTCATTTATTTGTTTATTTATTTATTTATTTATTTATTTATTTTGCTTTTTTAGTTCACACCCGGCAATGCTCAGGGGTTACTCCTGGCTCTGCACTCAGGAATTATTCCTGGCAGTGCTCGGGGGGACCATATGGGACACGGGGGATCGAACCCGGGCCAGCACAGGCCGGCCGCGTGCAGGGCAAACGCCCTACCCGCTGGGCTATCGCCCGGCCCAATCCTTGCTATTTATAGGTTTAACATTTTTATGGGATTTGGAGTTTACAGTCAAGAAGAGTAACTGGTAACCTCACTGAGCCCTGATTTTGGGTATGACTTAGACAGACCCCTCGGAAACACATCCTAAGCCGTTATGTTATAGACGTGCGTTCAAAGATCAAGGGATTGGGGCCGGAAAGATAGTCCATCGGGTAGGGCGTTTGCCTTGCACGTGCGCGGCTCGTGCTGGCCGGGTTCGATCCCCGGCATCCCATATGGTCCCCTGAGCACCGCCAGGAGTGATTCCTGAGTGCAGAGCCAGGAGTAACTCCTGAGCATTGTCAGGTGTGACCCAAAAAGCAAAAAAAAAAAAAAAAAAAAACAAAGATCAAGGGATTGGGGCCAGAGCAGTCGTACAGTGGGAAGTTCATGCCTTGCACAGGGGCCGACCGGAGTTAAGGTCCAACGCCCCGATTGGTTCCCCAGCTCTGCAGGAGCAGAGCTCTGAGCACTGCAGTGTGTGGCCCAAAAACAAAACAATGAACAAAATGGTTAAGGGACTAAGGAAAATATTACTAAAATGTCATTACCTACATGCCCCTAATGGAGACAATGAGCTGTCACAGTAATGATCAAGATTGAGGATGTAGGCCACTATAATGTATTTTTTTTCTTTGAGACACACCCGGCAATGCTCAGGGGTTGCTCCTGGCTCTGCACTCAGAAATTACTCCTGGTGGTGCTTGGGGACTGTAAGGGATACAGGGGATTGAACCCAGATCAGCTGTGTATAAGATTAATGCGCTACCTGATGTGCAGTCATTCAGGCCCCTACAGTGTATTTACTTAGGGCAGGGTCATACCCTACAGTGCTTGGAGCATCACCCGGTGACAGGGATCAAGCCAGGACTAACATGCTCCAGGCCTGTGGGCCATCTTCCCAGCCCAGTGATTTTTAACTTGCTGGAATACCTGAAGTAGAACAGTGAGAATCAAACCAAAGAGGAGAGACTTCCTCCAGACCCAGGAAAGTCATTCCTTGACCATAGCAGAGTTGTATAAATAAGAGAAACTTGAGTTAAGTCAGCCTAGAGGGTAAACTCTGAGGATCCACCATCCAAAATGGCGCTCAACACTAATAAGCTTCTCTGGAAATAGAAGCTTCTCTGGAAATAGAAGCTGGCACCTCACAGCAGTTGGATAGAATTCAGGAGGAAACGGCTCAACTCGCGGTGCTTTCCAACCCAGTTTCTCACAGAACACAAGGTTGTAGAGGTCACAAACTCTAGGGTTAAGCAAACCCAGCCTTGAATTCCAACACTGTGACTACCCATTCAACGATGTGACTGGGTGTGACTTTACTTGTGTTATTGAGTGCCTTCCTTCATCTTTGAGATGACTGTTAACAATGGTCTCGTAAGATGAATTATATGCTCGATAAAGTACATGTATGACTGCCTATTTCTGCACCCTGAACACAGCTGCAGTAGCTGAATGCAAGGTAGCAAATGTGCTTGCTCGCACCTGCGGTTTCCTCAGCCTTGGCGACTTTGCCATCTCGTCTGTATTTACAGGGAAAACCTCACAGGCATTTTCCTGCTACTTCCCTCCAAGATCTTCAATACCCACTTTTCCGTCAAAATACAGAAGTTGAGTCCGAGAAGCTAAATGAGTAAGAGAAATTAAGTTCGAGAAAACTTTTATTTCTGCTCTTGAAACAGGACCAGCGTTAGAAACTCCTCTCCTTTATGGAGTGGGGCACCGACCACTACTTCTACCACCCTGTCATGAAAGGAGCTGCCAACATTAGTTTCCTGCTTGAAGTCCTCGGGGATGCGGCCACACAGCTGACGAATCTGGACATCTAGGCCCACTTTGTCTTTGTTTCCCCAGGCGCCCCCAAAGAAAAACATCACCACTGGGTCCGTTCACCTCCTCCTCCCACTTGTACCGAGCAGAAGCGAATCACACGACCACAATGACTTTTTAAAAATTATTTAATTTAGTAGTTTTCTTGGAAAAAAAACAATAAGGCAAAAAAAACCAAAAATATATATAGTTTTGTTTCGTTTTCATGTGACTTTTATTTCACCTGAAGGACTCAAAGCTTCTTCCATTAGCAGGAATCTGACTGAGATCAGTTGGAAATGTAGTCCGAGTGGACGACAGGAGGGGCGACTGGGCAGGGACGGTCAGTTCTGCTGGGGAACTTCCTCTGTCTAACCCCGTCACCTCTCTGACGGGCCCTCTGAAGGAAGCCCTGGCCCGATCCTTTGCTAATGCTGGAGTCAGAAGGGAAGAGAGGGCTGGTGGGAAGAGCCCCAGTTTACACCGCACAAATCTAATTTCTCCGAAGGGATGGCTTCCTCTGGAATGATAGCTCCCCCGACCACCCACACTGGCTGAGGCTCAGCAGTTAAGGAACAGAAACAGAAAACACTAACTAAGAAGCATACAAGGAAGGCACCTCAATGTGTGATCCTCAACCAAGGGCGGGTTGTACAGGGGTTAGGTTCTTTAACAGGACAACCAAAACAAATACAGAACAAACAACAACAGAAACGGAAGCCCGGGCCCCTTGGAGCAGTTCCCGTCCCCACCCCACGTCCTGGGAAGAGGGTTCCTTTGGGAGTCAGCTGTGTGTGCTGTGGCTTGGAGAGAGCAGAATGGTATTCACCCTCCTGACTTCTCTTCCTAGAAAAGAAGGGGGGAAGGCAGAAAAGGGCGTACACAGCCTTCTTGTTGTCAAGAGCCAGGTAATTAGGAGAGCAAAGTTGAGCCAGCAGTGGACACCCAGGATACAAAACACGGAGAGCGCCCCTGTCCTCACTGCAGGGCACAAACCATGGAGAGCGCCCCTGTCCTCACTGCAGGGCACAAACCACGGAGAGCGTCCCTGTCCTAATTGCAGGGGCGAGCCTACTTGGGTTTTAAATCTGTCTGCTCTTGAAATGTGGAAAACAGAGAAGGCTCCGATTCAAATCAAGTGCCTGAGAGTCCCAGGGAGATAAGTGAGAGAGAGAGATATATATAAACCAAGATTCTGAATGGGGAGAAGGAAAATCAAACCCAAAAAAAATTAGATTTTTCTCTACATATATATAATATACAGATATTTAACACATTATTCCAGAGGGTGGCTCCAGTCCATGGGGCTTAAGAGATGGCGAAAACTAGTATTCCAGAAAAACTCCCTCTCAAATTTTGAAGTTTAGCAAAAATGGGACAGGCAATGTTTTACTCCACACTGGGCGCGGACCCAAATTGGTACTGTGTGAGGGAGACAGGAAAAAAAATGGATGAGAGAAGAGAGGAAAGAGGAGACAGAAGTCAGAAAGGGAACGAAGAATGGGCATGAAGATGAGGAGGATTGGGGAAAGCGAAAAGCGGCCCGCGGTCTTTTTTACAACCTGCCTAGTGTTATCCATAAAGACCCTTCGTGAGGACCGTGCAACCGTCCTACCAAACACCCAAGTAGCGTCCAGTTGCTGTCCAGAAAGACGACAACGGCAGACGAAGTGTTTTATGGAAGTGAAGACGGTAACTCCCAAGGAAAGAATTCTGCATATTCCAACCTTACCCAACAAGCCCTGCCGCTTGCTCCCGGCTACGGGCGGCGGGCGCACGAACATCCCGTTAAACTCAGCCCGTCTGTGAACTCCTTTCATAACCCTCCGCCTAAGCTCCGCCACAGCCATTCATAATGCATCTGTGGGTTAAGTCTCTCGTGTTTCTTTTTTAAAGGAACTTCTAAAATCAGCTCTTGCTCGGAACAGCACCAAAATGCCCCTGAATCATAATTTGATGTAGCTCTTGGCTGAGCAGGGTCCGGCACGGGAGGGTGAATGGCGTCATCCTAAGAATCTAACAGACAAGAGCCAAGAATACTTGACTCCGCAGAAGTGGAACAGCGCGACCTTTCAGCCACTAAACTTCTCCCTTCCAAACACAGATATCTAGTATTTCGATTTCAGTTTCAATCAGCTAAGGCAACCAGCCAATCACCACCACTGGTGTCTGCTTCTGGTGAGTGATTGGGGAAAATGATTGGTTAAGACAGACAAACTGGAGGAAAGCCCTCGTGAGAGCCCCAACTGCCAGCCTTCCCGCAGCGTCTCTGTCCTCTCCTTTGGATCCTCCTCCTGTTTCCGTTCCTGACACTTCAGAAAATGTCCGGGCAAGAGTTCCAGTCCTGTTTTTTCTTTACTCTCCCAGTAGCCTCCTCTATAAATATGAGTCAGCTCCTTGGTTACTGGGTCCTTCTTCCGCTCGAACCACAGCGCCTTGTAGGGATCATAGGGCGTGCCTGAAGAGGGCAAGAAAGACAGAATTACAGCCGGAAACAGACTCTTCACACCCAGAGTCAGGGCGGGCAGGGCTGTTACCATCCTCGGTGGCTTTCATGGCTTCTGCTTCTCTCTTCTTTCTGGACAGTCTCTGCTTCTCCTCCAGGCGCTGCTTCTCAGCGTTCGCTTCATCCCAGCGCCCGTTTTCCATCAGTCTCTGATCGGGCGTAACCGGCTGTCCGTGGGGCAGTGCCGCCTTCCCAGGCGTTGAGGGTCAGAGCAAGTTCCGGAAGTAATACATGTTCTCTGCGTTCTTCCTGAAAGCAAAGGAGGAGAATGTGGAAGAGTAAGGGCAAGAAGCCTCCGAGGGCTAGGGGCAGAAACTCAGGAAGCGGCCATGAGACCATCTCCAGAGCTGCTCTCCAGAGTGCCGGGCAGCCCTCCCTGCCCGACCCCAAAGCGGCACCACTGGACAGTTTCCCAAACTTGTGTGTTCAGCTGACATTAGGAAGAATAAAAAAGTGGGGCCGGGCGACAGTCCAGTCGATCCCCAGCATCCCATATGGTCCCCAAGTACCGCCAGGAGTAATTCCTGAGTGCAGAGCCAGGAGAAACCCCTGAGCATTGCCGGGTGTGACCCCAAAAAAAAAAAGAATAAAAAGTCCACTAAATTCTTTTTTTTTTTCTGTCTGGGTCACACCTCACAATGCTCAGGGGTTACTCCTGGCTTTTGACTCAGGAATTCCTGGCAGTACTCGGGGACCCTATGGGATGTCAGGGATCGAATCCAGGTCGGCTGCGTGCAAGGCACATGCCCTACCCGCTGTGCTATTGCTCTGGCCCCCAACACAAATTCCTTATTCCCGTTTATTTGGCTTTCTTTAAATCTCTTTCTGGGACAGCCTTGCTTACCAATGATGACGGCACACAGAGATGAGGAGAGGAGACAAATGGCCTCGATCAGTTTCCTTTTTTGGCCCACGCCCAGCTGTGCTAGGGACTCGCGCTGTGCTAGGAGGTCACTCCTGCCAGGACCGGGGTCTACTGGGGCGCTGGGGACGGAAGGCAGGTGGCGCAAAGTGGGAGGTGGACAGGCGCGTCTGATACTCACGGCAGAGGGTTCCTCCTCCACAGCATGACCCTGCTCTCTTCGGCCGTGGCCCCTCTGCCGGGCGTCTCCCCCGTTTTCCCCAGCGACTGGCTGGACTTTTGAAACAATCCATTTTCTCGTCCCACGTGCCCAGAAGAGCAAAGTGAACTCTTCCTGAGGGATCGGTCACTTCCCCTGTGACCTGCAAGGATGAAGAACAAGGCTCTGGAGCACAAAATCCACTGTGTGTTAGCAGACGCGACTAACATACCAGCTAAATCCTTGGGAGGGCAAACACCCAGGGGTCTGAATATCTTGCTTTGTGGGGAGGGCAGAGCTTGGGGGTTACACTGAACAGTGTTCAGGGGTGAGTCCCAGCTCTGTGACCAAGAGCATCCTGTCACATGACCCTCTGAGCATGCGGATCAAACTGGGGTTGGCGTCACGCGAGGCAAGCACAGCAATCTCGGTACTGTCTCTCCGGCCCCTGGAATCTGAGTATTTTGCTGTATTCTCTTGAGCTGTTCAGAGGCACTGAGCTACAAGCTGAGAATTTTATTATCATTTTGTTGTATGAGGAGTTTGCTTTTGGGCCACACCTGGTGGTACTCAGAGGTTACTCCTGGCTCTGTGCTCCTTCCTGTGTCCTCCTGGTGGAGCTCAGGTAAACATATGGGGTTCCAAGGACCAAACCGGGTCTGCTGTGTACGGCAAGTGCCCGACATGTACTATTGCTTCGGCCCATGAGCGTTTCTATCACAGTGACAACGAGCAGAAACGGGCCTGAAGGGTACTCATATTCTCTTCTTTCCAGAGATCAGAAAACAGATTTCAAAGCCCAATTATTCTTTACGCACTCATCCAAGTCAGACCACAATTCCACTCTGGTAGTACGATGTAATTCTCTAACTCCACATGGGTCAGCGCCCTGTGCTTCCCTTCCTAACCCTTTCTTCCTGTTTCCTGTTTTCAGTCTCTCCTTGCTAGACATTTACATAAACAGACACTTTTTGTTTGGTTGGTTGTTTTCTGCTTTTTGGGTCACACCCGGCAAATGCTCAGGGGTTACTCCCAGCTCTGCACTCAGGAATTACTCCTGGTAGCACTCAGGGGACCATATGGGATGCCGAGAATCGAACCAAGGTGGGCCGCATGCTAGGCAAACGTGCTACCTGCTGGATTATCTCTCCGGCCCCTACATAGAAAGATATTTACCATCTTGGTCTTTCCAGAAAAGGATTTGGTTTAGTAATCCGAGAGAGTTCCCTTTCTTTCTGGGATTTTTTTCTATTTTTGGCTCTTTTGGGCCACACCCTGTAATACTCAGGGGTTACTCCTGGTGGTAGTCGGGAGACCATATGGGATGCTAGGGATAAACATTTAAGCTTAAAAAATTTAATTTCAACTTCTTACCTTTCTTGCTACATCCCGTGAGAAGTAACTATAAGGAACAAATTTAAGATTGCACTTATCTCCTGTTTTGTGGTTCACAATATCAATTTCGCCAGACTATAAAATACAAAGAATCACAGATTAATTTTTTCCTCAGACTGGATGCCTTAACTGCGGGCCACGTCACACATCTCAGCTACTTTGTACTGGTAAGCTCCAGTGCTCCCTCACTCAGACTCAGGTCTTCGGGCTGTGGAATCTCTCCACAACCTGGTATTCTAGAATGGAATCAATACCAAGCGTGAGGTGGCAGAATTTGATCTCCAGCATCAATAATCTAAATCAATCTGTGACCAGGATCCTCACTCTGTATCTGATCAAAGTACTCACAGTGGAGGGAACCTTGCATAGTCTATTATCTCCCCCTTTCCAGCTTCTTAATCCCAAACCGTAAGACTCATCTGAATTCCCACAGCTCTGTGAGGGCTTTCCTGATTTCTCAGAGATGACTCTCCTTTTCTGAATTTGCTGTAGCCAATTATGTTTGACTGGCTGCTTGGTTGGTTTTGTTCCTGTTTCTGTGCTATGCTCAGAGGTGCTCAGGGACCACTCCTGGCGGTGCTGGGACCTAACTGGGGTCAGCTGCATGCAAGGCAAGCACCTTAATCCTTGTTCTAGATCTCCAGCCTTACAACCAATGTCTTACGAGTAATTTGACAATTAGATATTATCTTAGCGCTTCACTTCCATTGTGTATGCTGTTATAATATATTCTTTAACTTACAGGAAATGATGTCACTTATCTCCGGTCACACAGCCGCAGCTCATCTGACTTCGTATACCCTAGTATCTAGCACTCTGCCTGGTTATAAATGAAGGGATGGAGAATGGGTGCCTTGTTTATTATCTTCTTGCATCTACCAAACTACCCAATACAGTCCTTCTAGAGAAGTCACTGAATGAGCGCTGTTACACAGTCACTTGTATCACTTATCTTCAGTTGTTCCGTTTGCTCAAGCGGGACCAGTAACATCTCCATACTCCTGTGCAAGCAAGTGTAGCCCAAGGGCATCTGTTTGCTCCAGGAACAGGAACAGCCTCAAACCATTCTTTCAGGACATGGGAATGAGATCCATAATTGTTACTGGTTTTTGGCATATCAAACAAAAGACAGGTAGCTTGCCAGGCTCTGCCGTGTAGGTATACTCTCAGTAGAAGGCTCTTATCTCGAACATTTACTGGAGCATTTACACAGTCACTAATAAATAATAATCTGATGATACAGAAACTCTGGGGTGTTAGGGATGGGGCTATACTGCCTGAGAAGTTCCTTAGGAGAAAACGATAAACCAGTAACAAGTACGGGCTAATTCATGTCCTAAAGGTGATAGACACTTCAGAAGCATTTTTCAGATCTTCGCTCACCTGATCTATCCATAACTTGCCCACGATAATGTTGTGCACTGTAGTGGTAACCTTTTTCCAAGTGTAGTGGTGCCCAGTTGCATGAAAAATACAGTGGATGCTACCTAGAAGCAGAGAGAGGTATGCAAATGAAACAAAATATTAGGTAACTAAATAAATAAAACAGAAAATGCTAGCTCAGAATTGACAAGGTTTTTTTTTCTATTAATACTGATATTCTAGTCTATTGATATTCTAGTCTATTGATATTTCATGTTATGAATAATAATGGATTTATAATCTTCTTAAGTCTTGGAAGCACTTATTCCAATGCAAAAAAAAAACCATTCGAAAAACAAAAGCAAAACCAAAAAAAACTTGTGGAAATGGGCACATAATGGTTGCCAGTTTTAGGAGTCTGATCCTACTGTTAGTAAGAACTGACAGTAAATACCTTAGGGACAGCCAACAAGCCTCTTATTTAATGGTCTCAGTTAAAAGAAAGCGAGTCGTTGAGTGGAACTGGGGTTTGGGAATCAGATGAAAGGAGATTCGATCTTGCCTCTAACCATGCACTAGACAATGTGGTGCTGTGCTGAACGGTAAAGAATGAGAAGGGGCAGGGATGTGGGAGACCCAAGCATGGGAACCGCTGGGAATGATTCCTCATAGCGCAAAAGGAAAAAAGAACTTGTCTAGTTTCTATGCATTGTTCCAGGAAGGAAACCTTCAAACTCTCGACACTTTCCTCCCTACCGGCAATCTTCAGTCTTTAAGAGGAACTTCCGAGTTTACACAGTGGCTTCTTGGCTAACTTATACTACGGGAAGACTCAGGATGAAGGCAAACCCCGTCAGAAAGACCAATGGCTGGTGGGAAATGTACACTGGTGAAGGGTTGGGTGATGGAACACTGTACACTGAAACACAATCATGAACAACTCTGTGTATCTCACTATGATTCAATTTTTAAAAAATGTAAAAATAAATAAATAGCATGTTGAAAGTTTCCAAAAAAAAAAAAGGCAAAAGAATGGCCAATGGGGCCACTGGAGCTGGCACTCTGAGCTCCCTGGTATCTATCACAGGCGCTCCCACCACCTGGCAGTGAAACTCCCTTCCCTCTGCGGAGGAAGGAAGACAGGCTTGGAGATTTATTTCAGTCCAGCAGCCAACAAGATGATCATTCGTGACCCACGTAAGGAAATCCCAGCAAAACCTCTGGACAACAAAGCTAGAGCCCAGATTGGCAATGGCGGTTAAGCTTCAGGAGGGTGGCGTGCCCTGGTTCCGCGGGCGTCGAGGCGTCAGGGAGGGTGACGTGCCCCTGGTTCCGCGGGCGTCTAGGCGTCAGGAGGGTGGCGTGCCCTGGTTCCGCTGGGCGTCGAGGCGTCAGGGAGGGTGACGTGCCCTGGTTCGCGGGCGTCGAGGCGTCAGGAGGGGTGACGTGCCCTGGTTCCTTGGGCGTCGAGGCGTCAGGAGGGTGACGTGCCCTGGTTCCGCGGGCGTCTAGGCGTCAGGAGGGTGACGTGCCCTGGTTCCGCGGGTGTCAAGGCGTCAGGAGGGTGGCGTGCCCTGGTTCCGCGGGCATCGAGGCGTCAGGAGGGTGACGTGCCCTGGTTCCGCGGGCGTCGAGGCGTCAGGAGGGTGACGTGCCCTGGTTCCGCTGGGCGTCTAGGCGTCAGGAGGGTGACGTGCCCTGGTTCCGCGGGTGTCGGGGTCAGGAGGGTGACGTGCCCTGGTTCCCGCGGGCGTCGAGGCGTCAGGAGGGTGACGTGCCCTGGTCCCGCGGGCGTCGAGGTGTCAGGAGGGTGACGTGCCCTGGTTCTGCGGGCGTCGTGGTGTCAGGAGGGTGACGTGCCCTGGTTCCACGGGCGTTGAGGTGTCAGGAGGGTGACGTGCCCTGGTTCCGCGGGCGTTGAGGCGTCAGGAGGGTGGCGTGCCCTGGTTCCGCGGGCGTCGAGGCGTCAGGAGGGTGGCGTGCCCTGGTTCCGCGGGCACCAGCATGGAAGCTCACCTGCTCAGGGCCCTGCAGGCCTCGCCCAGTACCTCTTCACTTTGGGGGCCACCTGCTGATCCATCTCAGTCCTGTTATTAACCCCTATGTCCGCTTATACTATTTTCTTCAGTGAACTAACCATTTGCAAAATTACGTATGTGTTTATTTGGGGGGACAGGAGGAGTGAGGGGCCACACCTGCCAGTGCTGAGGTTTTAATCCTGACTTTGCACTCCCTGGTTACTCTGGGGGACCAGAGTGATACCAAACCTGGGTCAGCCGCATGCGAGCCAAGCACCTACTCACTGTCCTATGGCTCCAGCACCTGGACTTTACCTTTTTGTCACTTAAGAAAAGCAAGCAAGTTATATAAGGGTAACGTGGCTCGTGTTCGCGGCCACAGAACTTCAAGACATTGCTGGAATTCAGTGGCACGGCACTCATCTCCTGCTGGCACCTCGGCTTCTCTGTGCTTCTCCCCTTTGCTGCCGGAACTAGCTAGCAGACATGCGGTGGCCTAGACTACATCATTCCAAGGGCTGGGAGCACAGAGCTGGCATGCACAGGACCCTGAGTTTGATCCCCAGCAGCCTGCGGCCAGACACTGCCTTGGAGGGCCCCCGGCACTACTGGGTGTGGCCCGCTGGCCCCCAGCGCTGCATTGCTGGGCCGAGCGCCAGGTCCACATGGCCGGGCCCTGTATCACAGAGGTGCCTCCAGACCTCCAAACAATGTGTCTACGGCTTCCAAATCTGCCCCCAAAAGGACCAGGGACATAGTTCAGTGGTAAAGAAAACACTTTGCATACTTGAGGCCCTGGGTTTAAACCCCAGCACGGCACAGACAAAAGTAACAAAACTAGACAACTTCTTTTCCAGGTTTGGGAGACCCGGCGTAAAATCAAGGCGTCAGGCTCCTTCCAGCAACTTGTTTGATCTATGCCACCAGCATGCTTCATTTTGATGTTTTTGGGTTACACCTGGCGATGCTCCGGGGTTTTTCCTGGTGGTGCCTGGGGACTATGTGGGACACCGGGATTGAACCTGGGGCAGCCCCATGCCAGGCAAGTGCTCTACCCGCATTCTGACTTGTGGTTGAGGCAAACCTTTTGCTTGGGATCAATGAGTTAACCTCTAGCCTCCATTTTACAGAAAACCCTGTGATTAGACGACACTCAAAAAATTAATTCCGATTCTCTCCTATTCTGAGATCCCGAACCACCCCTGCAGTTCTTTCACTGTGTAAAGTGACATGCGTGCAGGCTCCAGGAATTCATGTGGATGCACCTTGGGGGGGGCATTATTCAGCCAACCGTACCCCACTCTACCAATGAAGACTCTAGTTTAGAAAGCTTAAGTAGTTTGCACAGCTGGTGAGCTGGGGAGTTCCTTTTCCTTTCTCTTCTACTTTCCAATAAACTTTTCATTCAAAAAAAAGGAAACAAACAAACAAACAAACAAAACCTTGGTCTAGGAGCCAGAAAGATAGTACAGCAGGTAACACGTTTACCTTGAATAAGTCTGACCCGGGTTTGATCCTGGGCATCCCAATGGCCCCCCAATCCCCGCCTAGTGTGCTCCCTGAGCACAGAGCCAGAAGTAAGCTCTGAGCACAACCAGGTATGCCCAAAAAAAAAAAAAAAATGCTTAGTATAGGTTAAAGGGCTGAACTGAACTATTTAAAATATATGAAAGGGAAGGTAAGTCACTTCCAGAATAGCAGAATAAGGAATTTCACAGATCCACACCTTAATGAAATCAACATGAGCACCAGACAAAAATGATCAGAATGAATTGAGAACTCTGGAGATTAATGAAAGGCTTGCAATAATTCAAACAGTATAGGAAAGGAGGGAGGGAGGAAGGAAAGGAGGGAGCAGGGAAGAGATGGGGAGAAAGGAAGGGAGGAAGGAATGGAGGGAGGGGGAGGAGGAAGGAAGAAAGGAAGGACTGGGGCCGGAGCGATAGCCCAGCGGGTAGGGCGTTTGCCTTGCACACGGCCGGCCTCTGCCGGCCTGGGTTCGATCCCGGCATCCCATATGGTCCCCCCGAGCACCGCCAGGA
>JAJIBD010014523.1:0-20188 GCA_021461705.1 Cryptotis parvus | reverse complement strand
CCCAGGGATGGGGGTGCTTAGGGTGAGTTAGGGTCCATCTTGAGGGTTCCTCCTTACCTGGAACCCTCCCCTGGGCTAAGGACCACAAACCTTTCTCTTTCAGGAATCACGGAAATGGAGACTAGAGAAGGGGGTCTAAACCCAGGTTCTGGGAGGCTTAGGATAGCTCCATGCCAGGTGATCCTGGTGGCACTATCCTTCGTGGACCCCAGTGCATACCCCAATAATGTAGGTCACCCCTGGCATGCCTCACAACCAAGCATGTGCACCCTGGGCAACACCATCATAACACGGAGAAAGGAAGGAGAAAGGAGTAACAGAGAAAGGAGATATCAACTGTCCCGGTTCCATACTGAGGGTCCTTATACAGACCCGTGTGGCCGAGCCCCTTCATACATTCACCCTGTGTGCTAACACTGCCCAGCTCCCAGCTGAGATGGAGGTCATGTGTCTATGCATTTGGCTTTGTGCACAAGTTGGTAGTGTGGACTGTGCATATCACTAAGATTGGGCAAGAGGCATGGCGAAGGGGCTAAGGGCTCACCTGTCATCTCCCAGACACTGTGGGTGGGCCCCAGTCACTACTGCCTTCCAAGCCATTACCTTTCCCCCAAGGCATGGCAGTTTGTTCAAGAATGCGTAAGGAATAAAAGCCCATTTCTCAAAATTGGACCCTGGGGCCACCTGCACCAACTGGACCCAGGTGTCACCTCCAGGGTCTCTCTTTTTAACAACTTCCCATGAACATGAGACAACCAACTCCTCAGGTGCCTTTTCCCTCCTTTGCCAATAACCAGCCATCATTAATATGCCAATATGCCAGGCGGTGTTGGCAGACACACTCTTGAGTTTTCTCAAGTAGGATTTTTTTTTTTAGGTTTTTGAGTCACACCTGGTGATGCTCAGGGGTTAATCCTGGCTCTGCACTCAGGAATGACTCCTGATGATGCTTGGGGACCAAACAGGATAACAAGGATCGAAGCCTGGTTGGCCACATGTGAGACAAATGCGCTGTCTGTACCATCTCTCCGCCCCTCCACTAGTTTTTGTAGATACAAAATCAGAATTTAGTCCTATCGAACAATGTTCATCACCTGGTATGAAAAAAGAAACCCTATTTTGAAGCTAGCATTTCAAGATACGTGAGGCTCAAGTACCAGAAGCATTCCTTCTCAATCTCTCTCTCTCTCTCTCTCTCTCTCTCTCTCTCTCTCTCTCTCTCTCTCTCTCACACACACACACACACACACACACACACACACACACACACACACTACACACAGAGCTGACCAGGAGGGCATGAGGGAAACATCAAGGGGCCCAGTGTTTGTTGAAATGCTTATTAATTGGCTTTGAGTCTGGAAACTTGAAATCTGTAAACATATGCACTGTTTGAACATCTTTTGTGCATCAAAGGATTTTCAAGTGCTTTTTGTCTGGTTCCACAGCCGCGACTGCTGTCTGCTAGCAGAGTAGCAGTGAGCACCCTGGTGGAGGAGACGAGGGCTGGTGAGTCATGTGTCAGATGAGAGGGGCAAGTTGGGCCTTCTCCAGTCAGAATGCATGAGTCACGGATGACTTCAGGCCCTTTGGGTGCCTCGAGCCACCCATTTTGCATGTAGGCCTCTATTTGGGGGGAGGGACAGGCAGTGCTGCTTTCCTTAGATTCTCAATGATCTCGAGCCCATAACTTGTCGAAACATTTAAACAGGACACACGGGTATTGTGAAGGTTTCTTCTAAAGCTAAGCTTTGAAGGAAAGCCAATGTCCCAGAGCAACTTTTGAGACCCTTACCTGGAAGTGTCACTTACTTGACTGTGTTTCATTTTTGTTTGGGGGCTACCGCAGCAGCGATCAGGGCTAATTCCTGACTCTGTGCTCAGGGATCATATCTGGTGATGCTCGGGAGACGATAGGGTGCTGGGAATCAAACCTGGGTCAGCCTCGTGAAAGGCAAAAGCCCTGCCCGCTGTACTACAGCTGTAGCCCCTTGACAGGTTTTTCCTTTTTGTTTGCTTTTCGGGTCACACCTGGCAATGCTCAGGGGTTACTTCTGGCTCAGCACTCAGGAATTACTCCTGGCGGTGCTTGGGAGAACATATGGGATGCTGGGGATCGAACCCGGTCGGCCACATGGAAGGCAAATGTCCTCCCCACGTGCTATCGCTCTGGCCCCTTGACAACTTTTTACAAAATTGGAAACCACGAGCTCCTGTCCCTGTCTCAAGAGAACGTGTGCAATATTTTTCACACTAGATAAAACAGACTTGTTTCGCCCCACATGTGATCTCATTTGTTTTAATGTACTATTATAAAAATGAATGAAGACTTCTGCATGGTGCTTTTTGGCTTTACAAATGTTAACTAGTTAATGCTTGTGTTACACTGAACAGCATTGAGAACCTGTTAACCAGTAACATAGCTTCTGTAACATGAGTTAATACCGCAACTGTGAATCATGAAACTTTTACTTAGCACACACACAATCTACAGCAAACTTAAATACTAATCTCTAATACCTAACTGGATTATTGGATCCATCTCAGTATTGTGCTTGTTATCTCAGAAGATAGGCAACTAGCAAAAATACACATTTCTTTCGCGATTTCCCCACCCTCCCCATATTACACGGTAAAAGAAATACATTATTCAGTGCACTTGCTAAGAAATAAACTTCCTTATAGTCTCTCTCTCTCTCTCTCTATATATATATATATATATCTATGCCCAAACAAAGGAAGAATACAATGCAACTTTTAAGATTACCAGTTACAGCAAAAGAGGTAATAGCACTCAACTCTGGCTCTTGAGTTTTCTCAACTAGGATTTTTTTTTTTTAGGTTGACTGGGACTGGAGTCATCTGGTAAAACGTTCAGTTATTTTTTGTTTTATTTGGGCCACAGATGGTGATGTTTAGGAATTACTCCTGGTGGTGCTCAGGGGACAAAATGTAGTGTTTGGGACTGAACCTGGGTTGGCCATGTGCAAGGCAAGAGCCCTATCTGCGACGCTGTCTCTCCAGCCCCAAGGTTTGGCCGTTTATCAACAGTTGCCTGTGTGGGAATCAGGGTGGTGGTATGACTGGGTGACCTGAAATAGTCTCAAGCACCCTTTTGGAACATACTTCTAGGGCACAGGAGTACTCTACTATTATTTTTTACAGTACAGACATCAATCAGCCAAAAAGCTGTGGAGAAATCAGTATCTTACGATTTATAAGATAATTTCCACCACCTGCCTCTCCTTCACCAACTTATATTGGATCTAGGGTAAATGAATTTTTATTAGAGCAGGTCTAGCACAGCTGCTGTGTTGGTGATGAGGAGCATGTAGGTGAGGTGGTCCCAATCCTTCTCCATGTCTGTGGATACAAAATCATTTCACAATTGTGTCTAAGCTGGGTACAGCATTGCTAAAGAGTGGTGGGGAGGCGGTATTCAAGGAACATGGTCAGTTGTTCTAGCCTGGACGTTGGAAAGTCTGGGGCGCCAGTCCTCAGACTCTCAGTATGGAAACAGAACATGTTTCTAGGCTGAAGGAGCTTGCAGCCTGAGAGCTGGACGCAGACACGAGTGTGTGTTTAAGTGGCAGCCTGGCCACTTTGGGAATCAGTTCCCAAGACTTCAACTTGAGAATGTCTCGGGATAATTATATGGCACCGACAGTTGAGCTACTTGCCTGGCTGTAGCAGCTGGAGCTGAACTGGGGGGGTAGCCCTATTCATGGGGCTCAGGCACTTGCATGGCGTCCCAGCTCCTGTGGCTCCCGTGGTCTCACACCACTGGCCCTGGAATGGTTTCACCCTGTGTGTCGCCCAGTGAAGTTTTATGACACTGGGCTGAGTTTGGCTCTGCCCTTATTGATCATGTTGTTTGTATCTTGTTTTTGTCTTGGGGCCACACCCAGTGATGCTCGGGGGCTACTCCTTGCGGGGTGGGGGATCAAACCCAGGGTCCCCACACTGCCAAGCGTGTGCTCCAGCCCTGTGTGCTATCTGCTTGTCCTTGACTCTGCCTTCCTAGGAGTATGAAGACCTGGTCTTCATCTCAAATCCCCCACCTCCTTGTGGACTTGATTTTCTTCTTTGAATGAATGGCTCTTGGCCCCGTCTGGTTGCTTTGGTAGGTAATCTTAACGTGCACTTCTATCCGCCCTTTCTGCTACATTGCAAACTCCAAACATATAATCACACTAATATTTATGTGTTTAAGTGTGTATGTTAGACACGTAAAGGGGTGTGTATCTATACAGATATATGTATGATTCTATTTAGGCAAAAGTTAATTTGGTTCCACAGATACAGACACCAAGTGCTGGCAGCTTGGAGAGTTAAGTGTAGCAATTTGGTAAAACCTACATCATTCTGTCTTACAACATTACAAAGGGAGTGACTTTCAAGTTATTGCTATTTGATTACAGAATAAAGAACTCATTCTGCTGCATTTTTATACAGAGCGAGTAACCATTTCCTATTCAAGTAATAGCAACTGGAATCAGAAATTCCTTTCTCAACAGTAGAAGCCTGAAGACATCATTTGAATGGAGAGGTGATTTCATTCTACTCGAGAACATGTGCAGGAGATGGGGAGAGACTTAATTTCTCAAGAGTACAAGCAAATCAGCACCGACTGCTTCCTGCAGGGCTGTCTCTCGGGGTTCTGGGGTTTGTCCTATGGTGAGCTCACCCCCACTGTGAGGAGGTCCCCAGCTTCGGCTGCAGCCTTGTTTGTTCCGCTTGCTGCACTTGGATTAAAAAAAAGTCAAAGAGGATTAAAAGCAGTGTTGGTGTTTAACATTCAGAATTCACAGAGGATCTCATTTTTCTGCAATTTCAAGGATCTGCTTTCGTGTTTTTGATGCAGAATCACATTCATATGGCAGTCTTATTTCAGGCACTTTGAAAACATGTTCATCTGGAATAAAATTCTGCATGAACCACTTCTGCACAAGTCAAAAAACGTGTCCGAGGGACTCTGGGCTTCCAGACAGAGAGCCCCGTCACCGCCTGAATGTCGGCTCTATGGATCATGAGGGTGCCGAGACAGCCAGATAGAGGTCATGGTGGTGGCCATCCAGCTGCAGTGCAGAGATGCGAGTTGTAAAAATCCAAATGACCCCGGTTCAACTCAAAAAAGAACACAAAAACGTTAAGATGCACTAGCCGCATTACACAGATGGTTCGGGCAATGACCGAAATAAATAACACGACCTCACATGGCGGTGTGACTCTGAGCTCTGGGCTGAGACTGGATGGAATGTCAGAGGTGTGGTGAGTCGGTCCCTTTGGCACTAGCTGCTGCCGGGCAAGAGGATCTCCATGTCCTTGCCATTGGCCACCACAGCGTTGGAAGAGCAGCTGCTGGTGAGGTCCTCGGAGGGGTCATCGCTGATGCCTGGGGGTGAGTTTTGGTCAGTGGCGTGGCAGCGGATGGAGAAGGGGGCGGGACCGGGCTTTTTGGGTGGGATGGGGGGGGATTGCCTCTCTCGGCCCTGGGGATGGTTGGAGACTTGATCCCTGGAGAGAGGGGGCTCAGAGGGCTGGACACTTTCCCGGGAGTGGGTGAATGGCTGGTGTCACTTCTGGGGTTGGCCGCGGTGGCCAGGTTCCGTAGTCTGTGCGAAGGGGAGCTGTTGGGAGAGACTGGCTTGATGGGGCCCTGTTGGCTGGTGAATCTGGAGAGCACCTGAGTGACTGTGTTACGGGCCAGCTGCTTGGCAGCAGAGTTATCCAGGAGGGTGGGGGACAGATCCCGCGACGGGGGCTCTGGAGGCCACTGGCTTGCTGGTCCTGATCTGCTTGGGACTGGAATTTGTAGCGTGCTGCATGGAAACGCTGGTTGATCCCCACTTGGTAGGAGGACTGGTAGCGGGGCTGCTCGCCGAGGAGCCCAGGAGTCGCTTGGTCAGCACCGGGGCGAGCAGGGCGAGGACGTGAGCGAGGAGGACTGAGTGCTGCTGGGGGACAGGGAGCTCCCGCTGGACGGCAGGTGTGCAGAAACAGGGCCCGGGGCATCGACGGCCCCGTTCTCCACGGCTCTCTCTTGGGCTGCTCCCACAGAGCGCCTCGGGAAGCATGGAGTTTTCTCCACTGCTCCCGGCCATCGGCTCCTTGGTAGACTGTAGTTCTGGGTCCAAGTGTCCGTTGGCTTTTGGCGTAAGAGTAAGGGGGGGTGGTGGGCACCGTGGCGGCCGCCTTGGGCACACCACTGCCGTGGGTTCTTTCTGCCTGGGAGCTCTCCGTCTGGCAGCACACGGACACCAGGACGGGAGACTCCGTGGCGGTGCCTTTGGATGTGGCCCCGGGTTTCTTGGCCGGCGCCTGTGGGCTGCTGTGCTGGCGGGAAGCCTCCAACTCCTTCACCATCTTTTTTTCAGACTCTCCATCTCTTCCTTCAGGGTTCTGGTCCGGTTCTCTTCTCGGTTCAGCTTTGCTCTCAGCTGTTCTCGTTCGATGTCAAACTCAGACAACTGCTTTTCGACCTGGGCCTCGGTCTGCAGGCCCTCGCTTCCGCTCGGCTGCCAGCTCCTCCTCTAGCTTACTCACGCGGTTCTTCTCCTTCTCCAGCTTCAGGCTCAGCTCCCCGGCCTTCTGACCCTCCTCGGCCGCCTTGCTCGTGGCCTTCTTGCATTCGAAGCACCAGCATGGACGAGAGCTGCTTGTGGCGGGCACGCTCTTCTTCCAGCTGACTCGACAGCTTCTTCTGCTCCTTCTCAAACTTTTTTCACCTGGGACTTCTCAAACTCCAGCTAGGACCAAAAGAACCACAGAGCATCTGGATTAGAAGAAGCCTAGGACCAAGATAACCGTCATGCATCTTGATTAGAGTAAGGAAAGAGACGGAAGGGCCGGAGCGATAGCACAGCACGTAGGGCGTTTGCCCTGCATGCAGCTGACCTGGGTTTAATCCTGGTATCCCATATGGTCCCCGGAGCATCACCAGGAGTAATTTCTGAGCGCAGAGCCAGGAGTAACCCTGGAGCATTTCTGGGTGTAAGCCAAAAAGCAAAAAAGGAAAAAAAAAGAGACGAGAAGCTCTAGCAAGTAGAATGTCCCGGCTGACTTGCTTGGTGTGCTGTAGTACCACAGAAGGTGTGTTTAGGATAAATACTGCTTTGTTTTGGGGCCACAACTGGCAGTGCTCAGGGCTTACTCCTGATTCTGCACTCAATGCTCACTCTTTGCTCATGGGATCAAATGGGATACTGGGACTGAGGCTGTGCGAGGCAAGCACTCTACTTCTTACTACACTCTTACTTCTCTCTCCAGGCCTAGGGGCAAGTACTTCTGATGTATTAGAGCACCTAATACAAAGTGCACGCAGTGTACTCTGACACTTAATGCAGGTACAGTAATCTAACCTTTCCTCGATGCTTTAGGAATGGTGTCTAGTCTTTATTTTGTCTCAGGGCTGTTAGCAGGGCTATGAACACCCCCTGGGTTTTAGACCTGGGGATCTAAATCAACACCAGGATTAGAATCAGCCAAAACATAAGAGAAAGTGACTTGCACCAGATTCCCTGAGCCTGTTTGTGACAAAAAGCGCAGCACAGCAGCACGCGCGTGTGTGTGTGTGGTGTGTGTGTGGGGTGTGTGTGTGTGTGTGTGTGTGTGTGTTTAGATACTCTGGCTGGGGACCTAACGTATTTCTAGTTGGGCATTTTAAGCTAAGAAACCTTTGAGAACTTGAAGTGAGTGTTCCTCAAAGTGCGAAAAGCAAGGGGGCTGTCTCTGTCAAAAATAGATGTTATGGGGCTGGAGAAATAGGACAGCAGGTAGGGCACTTGCCTTGCACATGGCCGACCTGGGTTCGATCCCCTGGCACTCCATGTGGTCCCCTAAGAATTGCTGGGAGTAATTCCTGAGTGCAGAGCCAGGAGAAACCCCCTGAGCATTGCCAGCGTGTACCTCCAACCCTTCCCCCCTCCTCCCATGCCCCCCACAAAATAGATCTCATAAAAACACTAATCTGCTAAGCACAAAACACCCTACCTATTTATTTCTTTTTAGACACTACCCCTGGCTGATGCTCAGGGTTTATTCCTGGCTCTGTGCTCAGGACTAACTCTTGGTGGAGCTTGGGGACGATGTTGGGTGCCAGGGATTAAACATGGATCACTGTGTGCAAGGTGGGCCCCATGCCCACTTTACTGTCTTCCCACCCCTACTAGTTTTTGAAGTCAACTGTGCTTTGAATCTACAGGATCTAACACACTGGAGTGAGAAAATCTGATTAACTCCATTTTATCCAGTCATACCCAAATTTACTGAAAGCCTGTTCTTGAATCAATGTAAATCCATACCCTCCAGAACCATCTTTTCTAGATTTTTTTTTGCTTTTTTTGGGGTCACACCAGGCAATGCTTAGGGGTTTCTCCTGGGTCTGCACTCAGGAATTACTCCTGGCGGTGCTCGGGGACCATAAGGGATGCTGGGGATCAAACCCGGGCCGGCACAGGCCGGCCATGTGCAAGGCAAACGCCCTACCCGCTGGGCTATAGCTTCGCCCTCCAGAACCATCTTGGAGCAAAGCTATTCTAGACACAGTGCCATGCACCCTGCCCGCGGGTACCTGCTGAGTCAGCCGCCTCCCTCTCCTTTCTCCAGCATGTAGGTGACATCGTCCCCTTCTGCGGTGTCCTGGGCATGCCTCTGCCTTTCTTCTTCCAGGTCTAGGATCACCTTAAATAAATTTCAAGGGGGAAAGTCAGTTCCCTGCGGGAAATAAGAGCAGCAGCAAGGCACCTGCCTCACAACTAGCTCCAACCCCACACTGTGTATGGCCCTGAGCCCTGTCAGGGAGGGATCCCTGAGAGCAGAGCCAGCAGTAAGCCCTGAGCACTGCGCTGGGGATGGCCTAAATTAAAAAAAAAGCCATTTCCACGTATAAAGAACTGAAACTCACAATCGAATTAGATGCTAAGTGCATATTCATTTATTTGTTTTTTTTTAAAGTTTAGTTAAATGATTTATTCAATATTAAAATCAACTAACAGGAAGAGCTGGGACAAGGAAACCAAAAAAAGTTGCCTAGATGCAAACTACGGTTCCACTTTATTTCTATTTAATTGCCCCATCTATAAAATGGAAATGGTATTTACCTTACAGCGTTGCCATGATCTTTATATTTGATAATGTACACGAAGTGCTTGGCATCATGCCTGGCATAGAGAGCATCCAATATTTTATTGGTGAATTCCTTGTTTCAGTAAGTGGATTTTAGTTTTCCTTATCTTTATTGGAAGAGCAAAGCGTTCTCTAGTACTGACATTAGAATGCTTTTTGTTTTTCTTTTTTAAAATTTTTAAAAAAATATTTTATTATACCACCGTGAGATATAAAACTACAAAGAAGTTCATGTTTGGGTTTCAGTCTTATAGTGTTCCAGCACCCATCCCTCCACCAGAGCCCATTTCCCACCACCATGTCCCCAATTCCCTTCCCCCCTCCCCTAGCCTGCCTCTATGGCAGGTTCTTTATCTCTTTTCTTTCTCTCTCTCTCTTTCTCTTTCTCCCTCGCTCTCTTCCTTCTTTATCTCTTCTCTCTTTCTCTTTCTCTCTCTTCCTTCTCTTATACACTGTGGATTACAATACATACATTTATGGGTTATCATGTGTATCTTTTTGCCTGTATTCAATGCTCAGTTCTAGGCTGGTATTATCACTTTCGACAATTATTAGCACACTGTTCCCTTCTCCTCCGTCTTACCTAACCTCTGACTCCCACATGTTTGTGGTAGATTCCACCTTTTTTGTTTTGTTTTGTTTTTTTTGGGTCACACCCAGCAATGCTCAGGGGTTACTCCTGGCTCTGCCCTCAGGAATTACTCCTGGCGGTGCTCAGGGGACCATATGGGATGCCAGGGATCGAACCTGGGCCAGCATGGGCTGACCACATGCAAGGCAAATGCCCTACCCGCTGGGCTATCACTACGGCCCCTATATTCCACCTTTGACAAGACCTCCTGATCCATGTTTTTCCTGACCTTGGATATTAGTTTCATAAGTGACTATATATATATATATATATAATATATAGTCATTTATATATATAAATATTTATATATTTATATATATATAATGCAAATAAATGCAGTCATTCTATATTTGTCAGGTCAGTGACATGCAAGGCATGTGCCCTACCCATTGTACTCTCTCTTCTGCCCTCAGGAGCTTCTCTTGAAGCTGCAAAGGTGCCCCGCCTAGACCTGCAGGCAGAGCCCCTGTCATCTGAATGTCATTTCTCATTTCTCCTCACTATTTTTATGAATGGAGAGAAAACATTTCCTGGGAAACTCATCTTTAGAGCCTCAAACAAAAAACATTTTTAAAGAACTGGGGAGATAGTACAGCAGGTGGGACGTTTGCCTGGCATGTGGCCTAAGTAGGTTCAATCCCTAGCATCCCATATGGTCTCCTGAGCCGCCAGGAGTGACCCCTGAATGCACAGCCAGGAGTAAGCCCTGAATATCACCCGAAACCAGATGAAAAAAATGTTTTCAAGTATTTCTAGTTTTTTAGAAAATAATTTTTGTAATGCGTGGGGGGGGAGGGAGGGTGGGAGAGATAGAGACAGAGACAGAGAGACAGACGACATAGGCCATTAGTAGCCAACTATCTTGTGCTCAGACATAGAGTTCACCCTCTGGAGGGACAGAGCGGGAAGCAAGCTCAGGGCATACCAGACATGATAGAGGCAGGTGGGGAAAGGGAGACAGATTTGTTTGGGGAACTTGTAGAGGTGGGAAGGGAGGTGGGGGTATAAAGTATAAATTTGCATCTACAATAAAAGCAAATCTCTAAACTTGATAAAATGAGAATTCTGCATTATGAAGTCAGCCATCACAGGGATCAGAGAGCTAGAATGAGGGAGCGGAGGACACCTGCCTTGCATGTAGCTGAGCCCAGCTCGATCACAGCATCAAGCCCAGAGCCAGGAGTGAGCCCTGAACAGTTGGATGTGACTAAAAACAAACGAAGTAGAAAGAAAAGGGAGAAGAACCGGGAGCCTGTACAAGGGTTAATCCCTCCAGAGAGCAGCCCGGAAGCACCCAATAGCCCAATCCCCAGCACCTCCCCCAAAAAAAAAGGTTAGTTATTGCAATAAATAGTTAAAAAAAAGTGGTTGTAAAAAAAAAAAAGTGGTTGTGATCAACCCCTGGGGAGAAGGACTGGAAAGTAGACTCAGGGAACTCCACTTTCAGTAATAAGCAGAGAAACCATGTAATTTAGCGTTCAACCCGTAGCACCTCTGAATCAAAAGAGGTACTATTAATAGCATGCCACGGTGAGAGGCATGAATTAGGACTCTCTCAGGCAAACCAGGGCTAGGGCACCCTAATTACAGGCTTTAGGTACTAACAAAGTCAGGGGTCCATTTAGATAAAAGGGCAAGATAAAAGCGTAAGAATAGACAGGTGGTTGTTTGGAGACTAAAACATTAAAAAGAATACTGGAATACAGTCTGGGGAGCCAGAGCTAGAGCTCAGACATTATAGCGCATCTTTCATATGTGTGAGGCCTGGGTTTGAGCCACCAAAACCCTTTCTCCCAGCCAAAAGTGTGGTACTGGGAAATGGGAAATTGTTTTCAGCTTGTACTCCAAAATTACCTAGGACATATGTTAATCCAAACACTGGCCCACCAGGAGCCGGCATGCAATTCAGCCCCACTCCATCCCTGCATGTAGGAAGAAGGGGAAAGCTTGCCTTATATAGTAGGCTGTGAAAATGTTCTTGAAGAATGAAGTCAAAGCTCACAAAATTTTGGTAACTAATTCCAACTAATAAAACACCTTTTATTAGGGCACAAATGTTGTCAGATGGTTTCTTTCCAGATTTGATGGTGAGCTTTTCTGGGCCTTGGGCAGTTTTGAGAATTCAAGTAAAGATATGGGGGAAAGAATCATTTTCCACAAAAAAATAAACTTTTGGCATTCTATATTTTTTTGGAGGAATCAAAGAAAATGATCCATGGTTAAAACCTGCCTCTGACCTTTGGGAAAAACAAAAAAAAAACACACACAAAAAAACCCTCCATTCTGGGGCCAGAGTGATAGCCCAGTGGGTAGGGCAATTTGCCTTGCACGCGGCCGGCCTGTGCCGGCCCGGTTCGATCCCATATGGTCCCCCGAGCACTGCCAGGAGTAATTCCTGAGTGCAAAGCCAGGAGTAACCCCTGAGCGCTTCCGGTGTGACCCAAAAAAGCAAAAAAACAAAACAAAACAAACAAAAAAAAAAAAAAACCTCCATTCTGAACTTTCATTTGGAATTTGTGAAGGGAGAAAAAAAAAATCATGGGCAACACCTAAATTTAAGCAAATTGTTAGAAGATTTTCATCAGATGGCTCCTGAATGCAGTTACACATAAAAATAAATGAGTGCTACCTCAAATCTGCAGAGCTACCTCAATTTTCAGGATAAAATGGTTCCCATTGATGTACAAAGTTATTTATACTCTGTACTTATAAATCTAAACTGATAGTTTAAAAAGTAGTAAAAGAAGATTCTAGTCTGTATTATAGGCCAGAGATGAGATGTAAATGGAAGGCCACAGAATAAAATCACACGCTGAGAAGCCTGATCCATGTATTGCTTGGCTTTGGATATTAGTATTATATTATTATTGTTAAATATCCCAAGCAAATGAATGCAGTCATTCTATATCTGTCCTTTTCACTCTGGCTAATTTCACTCAATATGATACTCTCCACGTGGGTGGAATCTACCACAAGTGTGTGGGAGTAGAGGTTAGGTAAGACAAAGAGGGGACCAGTGTACTAATAATGGCTAGGAAAGGTTATACCAGCCTAGAACTGCGCACTGAATGCAGGCAAAGGGCTATACATGACAATCCCTAAATGTATGTATTGCAAGCCACATTGTGTAAGAGAAGGGAGAGAGAGGGAGAGAAAAAGGGAGAGAGAGAGAAGAGGAAAGTGCCTGCCATAGATGTAGGCTCCGGGGGCGGGGAATCAGGGGACATTGGTGGTGGGAGATGGGCATAGTGGAGGGATGGGTGTTGGAACACTGTATGACTGAAACCCAAATATGAACATCTTTGTAATTGTATATCTCACGGTGGTATAATAAAAAATTTTAAAAACAGTGCCTGCCATAGAGGCAGGTTGAGGAAGGGAGGGAATCAGGGGACAGTGATGGGAAATGTGCATGGGTGGAGGGATGAGTGCTGGAACACTGTGTGACTGAAACCTTTCATGAACAGTTTCATATTGTATTTCTTATGGTGGTATAGTAAAATTAAAAAATAAATCAAAAGCACGCACACACACACACACACACACACACACTTCCCTTACAAAGGATAGAACAATCTGAGGGAGTAGTTATGGGTTTTTGGTTTGCTTGTTTGCTTCTTGGGCTATACCCTGCGATGTTCAGTGGTTACTCCTGGCTCTGCACTCAGGAATCACTCCTAGAACGCTTGGGGAAATACATGGGATGCTGGGGATCTAACCTACACTGGCCGTGTAGGTTAGATCTACCCATAGTTCTATCACCCCAGCCCCTATTTATGGTTTTTGGGAAGTAGGCCATAGAATAAAATCATAAGCACTAATATTTAAATGAAATAAGCACATGCAGGGTGGAACAGTCGAGGGACTATTTATGGTATCTGAGAAGCAAATTGCACTGAAACTCAAACCTAGGAATAAATGAAAATAATCTGTTAGCCTGTATATTTATAGTCAGGTAAAATCTGTTTCTCTGGGACTGGCACTGCCCCAAACATCTTTTTAATCTTTCTGTTTATCATATCAGTGAGCAAATAGAGACATCTCTGTTCAGCTATGAGCTTGGTCAAACCCCACTTTGTTGCCAAAGTCTGGATGATCAAGAGCTGGAAAACACACTGCTTTGGCAGGTCAGAGCAAAAAAGGCACGCCCCTGCCACACCGTTTCTGGAACGCATGCCCTATACCTAAACCCTAAAAAAAAATTTGTGTTTTTTTTTCCTTTTCAGGCTTCTGGGAAAGGGAAGGGATGGTGTTTTCTGACCCCTGTGCGACTTCTCAGTTGGCCGACTGTGAAAGCTGGCAGCTGACGAGGAAGTCTGGGCATTACCCAGCGAGTCTTCACAAGTGATGCGGGCTGAGCGAACGTCCTACCTTGCGGTGGCGGCTTCGGCGGCCAGCTGGGACAGCATCCGCTCCTGCATGTTCTTGCACTGCTTCATCACCGCCTTCAGAACCGAGAGGGGGGGGTTTGTGCACACTGGCTGTTTCTCCCCGTCATTCTGATCCTTCAGAGTCTCGAAGTCTCTCTGGAGTGCCATTAAGGGATCACTGATGTTGTACTTGCCATAGCGCTCTTCAATGAAAGTGTCCCGGTGCTGGGCCTACGAGGGAGCAGACAAAAGCATTTTTTTGTTTGGAGGCTAGTGATCCATGGACACTCTTCATGTCCATGGTCCCTGGACATGAAGAGTGTCTAACAAGGGAGACTGCTAACTCAGCATCACATTGAGTCATCGAAGTGGAGAAAAGCACATCAGAGGGCAGAGCTGACTGCAGGGTACCCCAGACCCCCCAGAGCAACACACATTTCTGATGTCACCAGGCTGACATTGCCGGGAGTGGACCTGGGGTCCCCTGAGCACACCCCCAAAATCTTACAACATCAAAAAGGTATCATGGTACATAACAGCACAGAGAACAGATAATTAGACGGAGCTGACTATGTAGTAGGCATTGTTCTAGCATTTCTATTCATACTATTTTATTTAAATTTTATAACATGATAGGGTAGTGCTATTACTGCATTTTAAGGATGATAAAACCTTTACACAAAGGTCAAGTAACTTGTTCCAGACTGTACACTAAGCTGTCAGACTGGAACTTAAACCCAGTAAGTCTCACTCCAAACCCCTAAGCATTATGACTACTGTCTCTGCTTTTAAAAAACTTCTCTTAACAATAGGTGTATCTTTGGGGTGAGGCGGTGGCTTCAGGGGCCACATCCTGAGGTGCTCATGGGATTATAAGTGGTACTGGGGACTGAACTGGGGTCAGCTGCAAGGAAGAGGAGTATCTTTATTTTTTTTTTTTTGTTTGGGGGCCATACCAGGTGGTGCTGGGGCTGAGCCCAGCTATGCAGTTGGGAGCACTCCTGCTGGTGCTCAGAGGGCCAGGGCACCGGCAGTCAGGGGTCAGAGTCAGCCTTGCAGTGCAAAGCACACCCTCTGTCCTTCATGCACTCTCTCTCTCTCTCTCTCTCTCTCTCTCTCTCTCTCTCTCTCTCTCGGCTGCAAAACTTAATAACTTTTCTTCTCTTCCTGTTGCCTTCAAATTTATGGTTAGCATGATAGTTGTGAGTTTCATATCTGGAGAACCTAAAATAAAATGGCCATAATAAGCAAAGAATACTGAAAGTATTTTCCCATTAACTTGAACTCCTTGTGATTTGAACAGACAATACCACATATCGGACTCAGGACAAGCACCAAGAGTCAATGACAGCTGGAGGTGTAAAGGAAATCCTTTCTGGGTTGGAGAGAGTACAGTGGGTAGGGTGCTTTCCTGGCATGTGGCTGACCTAGGTTCGATCCCCAGAACCCCATATAGTCCCTCGAGCACCACCAGGAGTACTTCCTGAGTGCAGAGCCAGGAGAAAAACCCGAGCATCACTGGGTGTGGCCCCAAAAACAAACAAACAAAAAGAAAATTCTACATGCTGCCAAATCCACCCCCTCTCTGCCGGTCTCTGCTCAGCCACTTGCTCCCATCTTGCTTTCTGAGTGCTTCAGGGAACTTTGGGGTGAACAAGAAGGCTAGTAGGTATGTGGGCTGGTGCGTGGTGCCCAGTCTAGGACATCTGGGCGGGACCAAGTTGGGTCTAAGGATGAGAAAGGGAATAGAAAGATATTCTTAGGCTTTTTTTCTCCTTCCCGGACACACCCAGGAGAACTCAGGGCTAACTCCAGACTCTGTGCTCAAGGATCACTCCTGGTGGGGCTCAGGGGACAATATGGGGTGCCAGGGACCAAACACACATGACATTATTGGAGAATTTGGGGCAACATTTTTGCACTGGGAAGATGAAGACTGAAATTGTTCCCTTTAGTTGCAAGGCTCACTCACTCTACTATTTCTCCAGCCCTATTTTTAAGCTTGTTCTGTACTAGGAAGCACTTGAGAGTTCTCCTTCATTTGACAATCATGTATGAGGTGCAGGTGAAGAGAGTGACATTCATGGAGGATTTACTACAGTCATTAAAGACAGGAAGCCACAGAATGGGGATTAAGGCACTTGCCTTGATTGCTACCAGCCGCCTTTCCATCCCCAGCACTCTGGGAACAACCCGCTGAACACAAATCCAGAATAGCCCCCAAATACTACTAAGTGAGGGCCCAACACAAAATGCAAAAAAAGTTTCCCGAGACATTTTGAAAAAAAAAAAAAAAAACCGAGGCATGAGCCCAGTGCTGAGGAATCTTTCATAAAGCCACAGCAAAGTACTATATAATTTAAGGATTCAAATGAAATCTAGTTATGGAAACAACCCTCACTTATCAATTCAAAAAAATTACTTCATTAGAAGCTATGTTTCTTACCACCACATCTTCAACTATAATCCTACTTGAAAATAAAGTTAAATTCACAATTCAATGGCTATGCTTAAAAACAAAATAAAAACCCACAAGGAAATAAAGCAAACATGTGTTTTCTCTAACATGAAAGTCTGTTTTACTGCTGCACAAACGATGCCTTCCTCATTAGGTTGTCTAAGTTCAACACCCGAAATCATAAGCTACACATTTCTATTGGTGTCAGTTGGTAAATGTTCAAAGCAGAGTTAGGAACCTGGGGTTTAACTTCTGGCTTGATGACAACCATTATAAAGTGAAGACATTATTGGAGAATTTGGGTAACATTTTTGCAGTGGGAAGATGAAGACTGAAATAGTTCCCTTTGAATTACTGATAACCATCTTCCTAATCTCCTCACAGGAATGTGTGTGCAGGGAGTGCGCATGTGAATTATTTTGACTTAAAGAATAAGACAAAAAATCTTATTTTTTTCCACTCCAAACTTAAAAAAAAAGAAATTCTTGAGCTGGAGCAATAGCTCAAGGAACTGGACTGCCGGCCTTGAAGTTAGGTGGCCTGGGTTCAATCCCCTGCACCCCAGGTGGTTCCCTGAGCGCCACTGGAAGCAACAATTGAACAGAGCCAGAAGTAGTTCTTGAGCACTGTAGTTGTGGCCTCCAGGCAGGCAAATGATTTTTTTTTCCTAGGAAAATTCTAAACTAATTTTAGGATGAAAGAATAAAAAACCCCAAATGGAACAGTGTGCTAACAATTGTCAAGGGTACTAATGCCAACCTAGAACTGAGCATTAAATAGAGGCAAAAAGATACACATGACAACCCTTTAATGTATGTTCTGTAATCCATAGTCTGAGGGGAAGGAAAAGAGAAAGAGAGAGAAATGGAAAGAAATAAAGAACCTGCCATGGAGGAGGGCTGGGGAAGGGGGAGGGAACCGGGGACGTTGGTGGTGGGAGATGGGCACTGGTGGAGGGATGGGTGCTGGAACACTGTATGACCAAAACCCAAATATGAACTTTTTAATTGTAAAAATACAAAAATTAAAAAAAAAAAAAAACCCCATCTCAATTGATTGCTTTATATTATTTTTTTCAACTAATGGTAAGATGGAAACAAAAGATGGAAACAAAAAACAAAACTAATAACTAGTTATTAGTTTCAAAAGCAATAGTTTTTGGGCTGGGGTGATATAGTGGGTAGGATGCTTGCTGTGCATATGGCTGACACCCTCCATGCTCCCAGGAGAGATCCTGAGCACAGAGCCGGGAGGAAGTCCTGAGCACAGCTGGTGTGGGCCCGAACTCCCATACAGTTTTCCTTTCACCAAGAACATGTTTTAGGTATCAGAAACACTGATTGGGCTGGAGAGATAGTACCAGGGTTACGCGATCGTGTCTTATGCAACAAACCCTAGTTCTGTCCTGGATATTGCAAGATGAGCACGGCCTGGAGCAGCCCCTCACCAGCACCGATGTGGCCCAATTCCCATCCCCTCAAAACCTCTCCCAGACTGGATAATTCAAAGCCAATGAAAGTATCCATTTACAGGTTTAGAAAAATTCTTGAACAAAAGAGCAAGAAAAAACCTTGTTTTTGTTTTTGGGACCAAACCTGGCAGTACTCAGGGCTTATTCTAAACAAAAATAAGAACTTTGTATCACTGTATCACTGTATCCCCCGTTCATCATCGATTTGCTAGAGCGGGCACCAGTAACGTCTCCATATGTCCTGTCTCATGCTAGTAGGCCCAAGGGCATCTACTTGCTCTAAGAACATAAAGAGCCTCAAACCATTCCATCAGGTCATGGGAATGAGGTCTAAAATTGTTACTGGTATTTGGCATATCAAATACAACACGGGTAGCTTGCCAGGCTCTGCCGTGTGGGTAGCATAGTCTTGTAGCCATCTCTAAATCCAGCATTTATTGATGAACCGTGCGGCGCTTGCTGGGCTGTGATAGGCTGGTCTGCTGGGTGGAGTTCTGACGAGAGGGAAGTCCGGATGTAGAAAATGGAGGCCCTCATGGAGTGGGGGGGTGTCTGGCTTGGGTGGCGGGCCAGAGCTAGAACCCACCATCCCTCCTGGGCACCTCGTGAGCGGCTGGGCACAGGGAGAGCCAGCAGCTCTGCCCCAGGTCTGTGAGTCTCTGGATCAGCATACCTGGAGCCAGATTTAAAAAAGACTGCTGCAGGGTGGATCTTGAACTTTGTAAAAAAGAAACGGAAATTCCTCTTTTCTGTGATATTTCTTACTCACAAAAACCATTTCTGTATATTTAGCACTGGGAACAGAATGATTATTGGAAATAAAATTAGTTTAGGAAAAAAAATTAAAAGGTGGACCTGATTTTTTCTCCTTCTTTACTGGCTTTTATTTTGCAATTGATTTGTTTTTATTTTATTAATAGAATAATTTATCTTATTTTGGAATTTTGTGATTTCCGATACTGTCTGTGACAGGGTTAAATATATATAATGTCTTATATTACCCCCACACCATGGTAAGTTCAGTTCTGTTGAACCTGAATTATTTTGTGTGTGTTTGTTTTGTTTTGGGGCCGCTGGTGGTGTTAAGAGTTTACTATTGGCTCTCTTCCAAGGGTCACTCCTAGTGGGCTCAGGGAACTATTTACAGTACCAGGGTTCAGGCCGAGGTCAGCTGTGTACAAAGGGGAGACCACCCCTACCCACTGTCCTATTGCTCCAGCCATGAACCCATTGTTTTTTTTTTTTTTTTTTTTTGGGGCCATACCCAGCACTGCTCAGGGGTTACTCCTGGTTCTGCACTTAGGAATCACTTGTGGTGGTGTTTAGGGGATCTTATGCGATACTGGAGACTGAACTCATATTGGCTTCGTGTAAGGCACTTGCCTTTTCCACTGTACTATGGTTTGGCCATGAACCCAAATATTCTGACCCCCCATTTCTTTCAGATCACTGTGATAAAAGCAGTACCACAACAGGAGTGGGGAATGAAATCTATCACCTTAATATTAGATCTGCTGAGATCTGAATATAGAATGAACTAATCTTTAAAAATATGACTTTTGGGCAGGAGTGATAGCCCAGCGGGTAGGGTGTTTGCCTTGCACGCGCCGGCCTGTGACGGCCTGGGTTCAATCCCTGGCATCCCATATGGTCCCCTGAGCACCGCCAGAGTAATTCCTGAGTGCAGAGCCAGGAGAAACCCCTGAGCATCGCGGTGTGACCCAAAAAAGCAAAATAAAAAATATGACTTTTAAAATAAACCCACGCTATGATTATCTTGTATAAGATAATCATACATACATCTGCTCATGTATACCGGTGAAGAGCATCTCTGGTGAGATCTCAGCCGCTCTCTGAGAACGATGGTTATGATGTCTGTTTTCTCTTGCAGCACTTCTCAGTAATTCCATAATCACTTGCAGGATAATTACATGTTACATAAAATTGGTGGCTTTGCACATAAATGAAAAGAACCTGTGGAATAATTAAAAGAAGGCTCCCTTGCCACAAAATAATTCTTTTAAGTACATTCTAAGAGGGAACCCAAAGAGGGGGCAAGCACTTTCCAAGTCTGTATTTATCATACCAACCCCTAGCTTGGAATACCTGAGATAGGGAGAGGGTTTTCTTTT
>JAJIBD010014522.1:7500-12594 GCA_021461705.1 Cryptotis parvus | reverse complement strand
CTCTTCTTTCTCCTACTCCTCCTCTTCCTCCTGCTCTTCCTCCTCCTCTTCCTCCTCCTCCTCCTTCTCCCTCCTGGCTCTACACTCAGTGATTACTCCTGGCTTGAATTGGGGCTGGAGCGATAGTCCAGTGGGTAGGGTGTTTGCCTCCTCCTTCTGGGGGACCCTATAGGGTGCTGGCATTGAACTGTGGTCAGCCACATGCAAGGCAAACACCCTCCCTGCTGTACTATTACTCCATTTCCCTTCCTTGACTTCTTGTGTTGACAAATTCAACTTGTCTTTCACAATTTTGCCCCCAGAGGGCTATTTCTTGTCTGGTTTCTATTTCCCGCTTTATTGTAGTAGAGCTGGGGAGTTGCTCTAGACTGTGCTCGGGAATCACACTGTGAAGGATCCAATCCAGGGATCTCGTGTGCAAAGCCCAGCTTTATGGGTCTCCACCCTGGGCTCACCATCCCCAATAATCTCTCCCCCTCTCCTCCCTCCCTCCCTCTCTCTCTCTCTCTCTCACACACACACACCCCACTATCTCCATCGTGCACTTGATGGGTGCTTCTCCTTGTACTCTTTTATGAAACTATAATGTAACAAAATTTTTGAGTGACTATTAAAAAACATCGCATTACCATCACAAGACATGTTGTAATGAGCAATATTAGTGCCTGCTAAGGGACTAAGGGTCTTTTGGTGGCAATAAGGGCACATTGGTGGTGGGGCTGGTGTTGGAATATTGAATACCTGAAACAACTGTTCTGTGAACTACTTGTAAATTACAGTGTTTAAATAAAGTTTAGGGCGGGCGCGATAGCCCAGTGGGTAGGGTGTTTGCCTTGCAGCGGCTGGCCCATGCTGGCCTGAGTTCGATCCCCGGCATCCCATATCGTCCACAGAGCACCGCCAGGAGTAATTCCTGAGTGCAGAGCCAGGAGAAACCCCTGAGCATTGCCGGGTGTGACCCAAAAAAGCAAAAAGCAAAAAAAAAAAAAAAAAAAAAAAAAAGTTAAAAAAATTAAAAAATACCAATTGCATTAAAAATTAAAAGAGGGGGCCGGAGCGATAGTCCAGCAGGTAGGGCATTTGCCTTGCACGCGATCGGCCTATGCCGGCCTGGGTTCGATCCCCGGCGTCCCATATGGTCCCCGAGCACCGCCAGGAGTAATTCCTGAGTGCAGAGCCAGGAGTAACCCCTGAGCATCGCCGGGTGTGACCCAAAAAAAAAAAAAAAGGGGGCCGGAGCCATAGCACGTATAAATATAAATAAAAATATAATAAATATAAAATATAATAAATATAAAATAAAATATAAAATAAAAATATAATAAATATAAATAAAAATAATAAATAAAAATAAACCATTGCATTAATTTCAATATTATCTTTTTTTTTAATTATTTTTATTATTTATTCTTAGGTAATGTGACTCCGATAGCGTTAAAGTGTATGGTTTTTTTTTTATCTTTTTGGGTCACACCGGCGATGCTCAGGGGTTACTCCTGGCTCTGCACTCAGGAATTACTCCTGGCGGTGCTCTGTGGACTATATGGGATGCCGGGGATCGAACCTGGGTCAGCTGCGTGCGAGGGCAAACGCCCTACCCACTGGACTATCGCTCCAGCCCCAATTTCAATATTATCTTTACTTTGCCCATGATATACAAAAGAACTATGATCCAGCATGTTCTTAAATATAAGTATGGATCTTAAAAATTAAATGAGGTGGGGCCAGAGCGATAGTCCAGTGGGTAGTGCATTTGCCTTGCACACTGCCAACCTGGGTTCGATCACCGGCATCCCATAGGGTCCCCTGAGCACCATCAGGAGTAATTCCTGAGTGCTGAGCCAGGAGTAACCCCTGAGCATTGCTGGGGTGTGACCCAAAAAAAGCAAAAATAATAATAATAATAATAATAATAATAATAATAATAATAATAATAAAATTAAAATTAAAAAAAAATAAATGAGAAGAGGCTGGAGTGATAGTACAGCAGGGTAGGGCGTTTGCCTTGCATGCGGCCAACCCGGGTTCTATCTCCGACATCCCATATGGTCCCCCAAGCAGTGCCAGGAGTAATCCTTGAGTGCAGAGCCAGGAGTAACCCCTGAGCATTGCCAGGTATGGCCCCCAAAAAGAAAAAATTTTAAATGAGGTGGGGTCAGTGCTATTACAGTGGGTAGGGCACTTGCCTTGCATGAGGGTTCTAACCTAGAGACCCCTATGGTCCTATGGTCTAACCTATGGTCCTCAGTGATCCATCATAAGTGATTCCTGAACTCAGAGGCAGGAGTAAGCCCTGAGCACAGCCAGGGATGGTCCTGAAACTCAAATAATCATTATCATAGTAAATTGGAGCTAGAGAAACACTACAGAGGGTAAGGTAATTTTATCCCTGGCATCACATGTTGGCCTTGAGCATGTCCAGGAGTGATCCCGAGCACAGCGGATATGGCCCTTCCAATGAATTGGGGCAGAGGAGACAGTTCAAAGGGATAACAAACATATCTTGCATGTGCCAGGCCCTGCATTCAGCCCCCTGTGCAGCCAGCACCAAATAGAGTGTGGCTTGGTTTGTCCTGGAAGCCATCAGTGCCTGATGTAGTGGCGCTGCGTTTCCCGTCTGGCCTGCGCTGATGAACTGAGCAGAGCTGCCAGTGACCTCTATTAAAAAGTAACTCAGAGGCCTGCCCTGAAAGCCTGAGGCTGCGAGTTCAGCCCCGAGGGTGCTCCAGGGCCAAGAGATTCCACTGTTGAACTTTGGGTTCAGTGTGATCCCTGGCCAAGCTGGGGTAGGGGCATTCTGGCACATGTAACTCAGAGTGTGAGCCTGGGAGATGCCTGTTGGACCCGTGTGTGACCCTTGAGCCATGCTACCAGAGTGAGACCACCCCTACCCAATGAGTCAACCCTGGCAAGCACCATCACTACATGTGGCTCACGTTTCTGTTTTGCGAGTGCCAGGAATCAAACCCAGGACCACACACATGCAATGGAAGTGCTCTGGCATTGAGCCCCCTCCCCAATCATGAGATACCCCAGTCATCAAAAAAACATCAACAAAGGGAAGGGGGATATTAAAAAAAAATAAACAGGAGTGCTGTTGATAGTGAACTATAGGAGATCGTTCAGATCACTGGAGCACATGCTCTGCATGTAGGAGGCCTGGGTTTAATCCCCAGCACCACATGGTCCCCTGAACATACTGGGAGTAACCTCTGAGCACTGATCCAGAAGTATCCCCCTGAGTACCTAGGGCCCAGATCAATAGTGCAGTAGGGAGGGCGTTTACCTTGCATGTGGCCGACCTGGGTTTGATCCCCGGCATCCCACATGGTCCCCCAGAACAGCCAGGAGTAATTCCTGAATATAGAGCCAGGAGTAACCCCTGAGCATCACTGGGTGTGACAAAAAAAATAAATTAAGTAATTAATCTAATCTAATTAAAAAATAAAAAAGAATTGGAGGGCTGAGGAGATAGCGCAGAAGACTGGAGAGTGGGCTTTGCATGTGGGAGCCCCAGGGTAAACCCCCAGCACCTCCAAGCAATGAATGAGGGGTAGCCCCAGCTCGCTGGGTGTGATCAACAAACAAGCAAAATATTAGTAGGATATTTTAAGTTCTTTTCTTCTCGTAGTCATTGAAATCTGCTGGGTTTTTTGTTTGTTTTTGTTTAGGGTCATGCCTCGTTCTGCACTCAGGAATCACTCCTACAAATAAGTGCTTACTTACCAGATGTGATGCCAGACACTGAACCCAGTAGGGCATTTGCAAAGCATTCACTTTTTTTTTTGCTTTTTTGGGTCACACCCGGCAATGCTCAGGGGTTTCTCCTGGCTCTGCACTCAGGAATCACTCTTGGTGGTGTTCGGGGGACATTATGGGATGCCGGGAATCGAACCCTGGCCAGCATGGGCCGGCGCAAGGCAAACGCCCTACCCGCTGGGCTATCGCTCCGGCCCCTGCAAAGCATTCACTTTACACTGAACTACCTCTCCTATGATGCTGTGTCAGGGTCAGATACTTAGAATACACCTAAATTTTGGGGCCAGAGCAATATAGGGGTAGGGCATTTGCCTTGCATGCCAGCTGACCTGTGTTTGATCCTCGGCATCCCATGTGGTACTCTGAGCACTGCCAGGAGTAATTCCTGAGCGTAAAGCCAGGAGTAACCCCTGAGCATCACTGGGTGTGACCCAAAAGGTCAATAAATAAATAAATGAACAAATGGGCTGGAGCGATAGCCCAGCGGGTAGGGCATTTGCCTTGCACGCGGCCTGTGCTGGCCCGGTTTGATCCCCGGCATCCCATATGGTCCCCCGAGCACGCCAGGAGTAATTCCTGAGTACAGAGCCAGGAGAAACCCCTGAGCATTTCCTGGTGTTACCAAAAAAAGCAACAAACAAACAAACAAAACAAAACAATAAATAAAGAAATAAATAAACAGACAGACAGACAGAGAGACAGATAGATAGATAGATGTTGCAGGACACCTAAAAGCCTCTGTATCTGCCCTGGATTGCCTCCTGCAGGTCACTTTGTAGATAGAGGGGTAGTTTAGATGTGGCAGTTTATCTGACCATATATTCTGTACTGGCTGGTATAAATATTCTCTCATGCTACCACAATCATCGTGGGACTAGCTAGATCTTACCAGCATATTTGCCTGGCCACGTTGGATCTCTAAGTAATTAGACCAGAGAGAAATGCCGTTTGCCTCCAAGCAAGCAAGCATGGCTCCCTGATAACTCAAAGGCAGCTAAAATACAAAACTACTGTGAAGTAGAGGAGACTCTTGTGAAGGCTTGTAGAAATATTTAACTGGCGGGGCTGGGCGATAGCCCAGCAGGTAGGGCATTTGCCTTGCATGCGGCCGGCCTGTGCAGGCCCGGGTTCGATCCCGGGCATCCCATATGGTCCCCCGAGCACCGCCAGGAGTAATTCCTGACTGCAGAGCCACTGAGCATTGCTAGGTGTGACCCAAAAAAAGCAAAAAAAAAAAAAAAAAAAAAGAAATATTTAGCTGGCATTAGTATAGTCTTTGGTACAGGGGCATGTCATCTCAGAAACCCCCTTCTCTATCCTATAAAGGCATTTCCA
>JAJIBD010014522.1:0-5000 GCA_021461705.1 Cryptotis parvus | reverse complement strand
CCCCGGAATGCATGCTTTAATGCATGAGTGAAGCCCAGGTCCTGGCTGGGTGAGACTCTCCCACCCCTGGCAAAAAATAACAAGGAAGATTGGTGGGACTTTAGACTCCCCCACTGGAAAACAAGGCATTGAACCAGATGATACCTTTGCAATCTGACCTATGATCCACTCTGCAGAATAATAATTAAGTCATTAAGGTTTATGCATGTAGCATATTGCTCATAGTTTTTCAGTACTGTTTAGGTCATCTTACTTTATGCACTAGTTAATTGTGCCTGTGCCTAATGTCTGCCTCTCTCATCGACTATAAGCCCTTTGAGGTTCTGTCTGATTCAGCTCTGGTTCCACCCACTGGGCCTGGCACAGGCAGGCCTGGGCACACATTTGCCTGCAGTATTCATCCATGGAGTTAAGTTGCTTCATAAAACATTTATATGTACAGAACCATAGGGGCCAGGTGACTTGGAGGCTCTTTGATGGCACACAAACAGGAAGGGTCCCTATGGCCGGAGGGTCAGAGGCAGGTGGGGAGACATAGGGACCACCTGCAATGGTCCCTGGGAGAAGGGGGATACACAGTCCTGGGTGTGCTGTTTCCTCGTACCCTGACTCCCCAGAATAGGGGCTCATCTAACGGCAGGAGGTGTACATCAGTACTCAAGCCTCCGAGAGCCACAAACACCAGTCCTGGGCATTTAGAAGTGAAGCAACGCGAGAAGCTCTTGGTGGGGTAGAAGAGAGAGCAATCACAGGTTCTGCAGTGGGGCTGTTCAGGATTCACGTCCTGTGGTATATCCTCAGCTCCTGTTTCTGGGGCTTTTTCTCAAGGCCAGCTACACACACCAATGACGCAATGGTGAAAACATAGCCAAGTCCCTATTTTGCTGTAACTAACAAGGGTCATAGATATTAAACAGGCATCAGAGAGCACATGACATAAAAGCCTTTAATTTCATTTTAAAATGGTAATGACAAGGTAAACACTGTTTACCTTATGAGACTATGAAAATTAAATGAAATAATGCAAGTAGATCTTCCAGCCGATTGTACAAGGACAACAAATAACAGTTTCCTTGCCCATACTTCTGTGGTTATTTGCTTGTTTTGGGGCCACAAATGGCTGTGCTCAGGGCTTAATCTTGGCTCTGCTCTCAGGGTCACTCCTGGCAGGCTCAAGTGACTATATGGGATGCCAGGAGCAGAGCCAGGGTCAGCCATGTGCAAGGAAAGATCCTAACCTGCTGTACTAGCACTCTGGACCCCAACCTCCATGATTTTTTCCCAGCCTTTCTACTTTATCAGTCCTCTATCTCTCTCAAAGTCAAAATGCTTCAGGTAATCAAAATTCCATTTAAAAGTGGGTTGACAGCCATACCACTTCTGGGAATATACTCTAGGAAGCCCAAAACACACAGCAACAACACCATGTGCATTTTTTATATTCATATAGCAGCACTATTCACAATAGCCAGAATCTGGAAACAACCAGAGTGCCCGAGAACAGGTGACTGGCTAAAGAAACTTTGGTACATCTACACAATGGAATACTATGCAGCTATTAGGAAAAATGAAGTTATGAACTTTGCCTATAAAATAATGTAAATGGAGAGGTTCATGCTGAGTGAAATTAGCCAGAAGGAAAAAGATATAGAATGACTGCATTTATTTGCATGACATAAATATATATATATATATATATTTATGTATATATACATATCTATATATCTATATCTATATATCTATATCTATATATATATATATACATATATATATGATACCAATATCCAAGGTCAGGCAAAACATGAATCAGGAGGTCTTGTCAAAGGTGGAATCTACCACAACATCTACCGCAGTCAGATGTTAGTTAAGACAGAGAAGGAGATAGCATGAAGAGCCTCACAGGCGGCTGGGGAAGCTGGAACTCGGCTCGCCCCAGGCCCAGCTGACCATGGGGCTCCCAGGAGGACAGATGGGTTTTGGGAGTGGGCCCATCACCTCTGGGGGGTCCCGGAAACAGCCGGATGAGACTCGCCCACCACACTAGCCGCCACCTTCGCTGTCCGGACGCTGCAACATAATCAGCCCACCCAGGAGGGATGCTACCTCGAGACCACATTAACTGAGCAAAACGAGTGCGAGCCCAGGTAGGCAGCTCCCAGAAGTGGGAATCACCGGGAACTCGTCAGATGGAGTCAGGGGCCGGCCCTTCCCCCTCCATTTTGGCCGAGCCTGGTGGCCCTGCCCAGGAGCTGCCCTGGGGCGACCAGCCATAGCATGAAGAGCCTCACACGTGGCTGGGGAAGCTGGAACTCAGCTCGCCCCAGGCCCAGCTGACCATGGGGCTCCCAGGAGGACAGATGGGTTTTGGGAGTGGGCCCATCACCTCTGGGGGGTCCCGAAGCAGCCAGATGAGACTCGCCCACCACACTAGCCACCTCCTTTGCTGTCCAGACGCTGACCATGAGGCCCCTAAGTTGCGCGGCTGCACGGTCCATCAAACTAGTGGAAACAGTTATGTCCTTTAATGTACTGCATTCTATGATGTGTAGGAAAGTTAGGTGGGAAGGAGAGATAGATAGGAGAGAAAAGACATACAGAACCCGCCAAGCAGTTGTGGTGTGGGAGGGGAGAGGGAGGTGGGGACATTGGTGATGGGAGATGGGTTCGGGTGGAGGGATAGGTGTTGGAACACTGTAGAACCATAACTCTACATGAGCATCTTGCAATTGTATGTCTAAAAGTGGTGTAATACAATTTGAAAAAAAAAAAAAGAGCCATGCTTGCTTGCTTGGAGGCAAAAAAAAAAAAAGACAGAGAAGGGAACAGTGTGCTAATAATCATTTAGAATGATAATACCAGCCTAGAACTGAGTATTGAATATATCAATTTTTTTTTTGCTTTTTTGGGTCACACCCAGCAATGCTCAGGGGTTTCTCCTGGCTCTGCACTCAGGAATTACTCCTGACAGTGCTTGGGGGACCATATGGGATGCCGGGGATCGAACCCTGGCCGGCATGGGCCGACCGCGTGCAAGGCAAACGCCCTACCAGCTGGACTATCACCTCTGGGGGTCCTGAAGCAGCCAGATGAGACTCGCCCACCACACTAGCCACCACCTTTGCTGTCCAGACGCTGACCATGAGGCCCCTAAGTTGCGCTGCTGCACGGTCCATCAAACTAGTGGAAACAGTTATGTCCTTTAATGTACTGCATTCTATGATGTGTAGGAAAGTTAGGCAGGAAGGAGAGATAGATAGGAGAGAAAAGACATACAGAACCCACCAAGCAGTTGTGGTGTGGGAGGGGAGGGAGGTGGGGACATTGGTGATAGGAGATGGGTTTGGGTGGAGGGATAGGTTGGAACACTGTAGAACCATAACTCTACATGAGCATCTTGCAATTGTATGTCTAAAAGTGGTGTAATACAATTTGAAAAAAAAAAAGAGCCATGCTTGTTTGCTTGGAGGCAAAAAAAAAAAAAAGACAGAGAAGGGAACAGTGTGCTAATAATCATTTAGAATGATAATACCAGCCTAGAACTGAGCATTGAATATATCAATTTTTTTTTTTTTTGCTTTTTGGGGTCACACCCAGCAATGCTCAGGGGTTTCTCCTGGCTCTGCACTCAGGAATTACTCCTGACAGTGCTCGGGGAACCATATGGGATGCCGGGATCGAACCCTGGCCGGCATGGGCTGGCCGCGTGCAAGGCAAACGCCCTACCAGCTGGACTATCGCTCCGGCCCCTGAACATTAAATATAGACAAAAAGATACACATGATAACCTCTAAATGTATGTATTGCAATCCACAATATGTAAGAGAAGGAAGAGAGAAAGAGAAAGAGAGAGAGAGAGAGAGAAGAAGAACCTGCCATAGAGGCAGGCTAGGGGAGGGGGAGGAAGTGGGGACATTGGTGGTGGGAAATGGGCACTGGTGGGGGATGGGTGCTGGAACACTGTATAACCGAAACTCAAACATGAAAATCTTTGTAATTGTATATCTCACGGTGATATAATAAAATTAAAAACTAAATAAATAAAGAAAAAGAAAGGGGGTTGAGGAGTTGAAGAGGTAGTACAGTGTGTGCGACACTTGCCTTAAATGTGGTTGAGTCAGATTTGATCCCCAACTACCAGGAGTCATTCCTCTTTTTGGGGCGGGGTTACACAGAGCAGTGCTCAGGGCTTACTCCTGGCTCTGCACTCAAGGATTATGCTTGGTGGAGGACCTTGGGAAGTGCTGGGGATCAAATCTTGTGTTAGTGTGTGCAGATGTCTTGTGCACAGTACTATCACTCCATCTCAGCAGTAATTCCCGAATACAGAGTCAAGAGTAACCCCTGAGCATCACTGGGTGTGGCCCCAAAACAAAACAAACAAAACCAGTGAAAAGTAGGTTGAGGGCCAGGAGACAGGCTAGTAGTTACGGGGTTGGCCTTGCACTTGCTCACTGGGGTCCATCCCCAGCACTCCAAATGCTCTCTCTTTCCTTGTTTTTGTTTTTTTGGGGGGGTTGCACCCGGCAATGCTCAGGGATTCCTCCTGGCTCTGCTCTCAGGAATTACTCCTGGCAGTGCTCAGGGGACCCTACGGGATGATGGAGACAGAACCCGGGTTGATGTGTGCAAGGCAAACGCCCTACCAGCTATGCTATTGATCCAGCCCCCATAAGTTCTCTTGAACCTGTCAGGAGTAATCCAGGAGCACAGCTGGGTTGGCCCCAACACAAAACAAGACAGTAGGTCAGATAACAATTCAATCCAAATGGAGGGCTGGAGAAATAGCACACTGGATGAGGTGCTTGTCTTGCATGAGGCCAGCACAGTTGGATGTCCTGTATCCCATACAGAGCCCTAATCCCTACTAGGAGTAATCCCTAAACACAGAGGCAGGGATAAGCTCTGGCGCACTGCCAGTGTGTGCCCTCCCCACAAAAAAACCCCAAACAAACCCAAACTATTGATAACAATGACACTTCAATTTGAAGACAATAATAGGG
>JAJIBD010014520.1:0-17309 GCA_021461705.1 Cryptotis parvus | reverse complement strand
CTGAGGCCCTTCCAGTGGACATTTGCTTTTTTTGACTTTTTTTTGGGGTCACATCCTGTGATGCTCAGGGGTTACTCCTGGCTCTACACTCTGGAATTACTCCTGGCAGTGCTCAGGGGATCATATGGGATAGAGGAATAGAACCCGGGTTGGCCGCATGCAAGGCAAATGCACTGCCTGCTGTGCTATCTTTCTGGCCCAACCAGTGTACATTTCTTGCCACTTATGTCCAGTTTCCCTTCCCTCCCCTTATTCTATGGCAGGTACTTTCTCTCTCTCTCTCTCTCTCTCTCTCTCTCTCTCTCTCTCTCTGACTCTCTTTCTCGCTCTCCTTTTGGGCATTATAGTTTGCAATACTAGTACTGAGAGATGATCGGATTTGTTCCTTTACCTAATTTCAGCATGCAGTTCTTATCCAGAGTGATCATTTTTAATTATCAATGTCATAGTGGTCCCTTCTCTATACAAACTGCTTTCACCACCAGCACTTGAGATAGGTCCAATCCCAATCATGGACCAATCCTCCTGGTCCAACATCCTTATTTTGAATTAAAATTCACAATTTTAGGCATATTGTACTATTGCACCATTCCCCCACCAGAGTGAAAATGACCCTGCGCTACTGTACCCAGGGCCCTCTAACTACTACCACCAACACCCCAACCCACCCCTGTCCAGTGTAGCAGAATAAGATCTCTCTCCAGGCACTCAGTGTTTGTTTACACTGGTCATTGTCTGTTCACTTATTTTGTTTCTTGAAAACAACTCATGAGTGAAATTATCTCCTATTTTCCCTTTTCTTTCTGATTTCACTAGAAAGATACCTTCTGGTTCCATGTAAGTGGTAGGGAACTGAAGGAGTTCATGTTTTCTGCAAAATAAGCAACATTCCATTGTGTTGAATAGTCAGCCCTGGTGAAGATAGAAGTCTGCTCCTGCACATTGGTCAACACAAAATATGACTTGGGATATATATTTCTATTGTCATTATGTGACATGCATGTGTTTGATGTCTAATGCATGCATGTGTTTGATGTCTTCATTACATTGCAAATGGTCACCATTGATTTTAAAAATTCTTTTTCTTTTATATACCACCGCGTGATTTACAATTAAAAATATGTTCATAATTGGGTCTCAGTCATACATTGTTCCAGCAACCACCCCTCCACCAGTGCCCCATTCCCACCCACCAATGTTCCCACATTCCCTTGCGTGAACTCCAGTTTGCCTTATAGCAGTCGTTTTCGTTTCCTCTCTTTCTCTGTCTCTGTCTCTGTATCTGTATTTCTTTCTCTCTTTCTCTCTTAGCAATTGTGGCTTGCACTACAGACAGTTGGGGTTTGTCATTGTTGGGGTTTGTTGGGGTTTGTCATTTAAGTATCTGTGTGTATATTAAATACTGATTCTAGTATGGTAATATCATAATATCATTTCCCACAATTAGCAGAACATATAGATATATATATATATATATATATATATATATATAAAACACTGGTATATATATATATATATATATATATATTATATATTAAAACCACACAGGATGAAAAGAGCAGCATGGACTGCATTCAAAAACATAGAAACAATAGTCAAAAGAACAAAGACCCTCCGGCAATGGGCACACCTCTTGGACTCCACCATTCTCCCTGCATTGACATATACCTCAGAGACCTAGGCCCTACGAAGCAGGATGAGAATACCATTCGGGTCTCTCAAAGAGGAATCGAAAAGAGCCATGTTTGGAATATCACGTCTCACTCAATTGAGAGAGGGAATCCGGAGTTCCGACCTCCGTCCCTATTCTAAAATCAAGGATGCTGTCTTATCTGCCAGAACATCGAAAATCAGATGGGTTGGTCAGTATAATGCGATCTGGAGATGACCATTGAACTAGAGCCATTACCGATTGGATCTCTATGGGATGCCAAAAGATCGTGGTGGCCGCCCACCTGCAAGATGGTCAGACTTCCTTATCAGGACCCTAAACAAACAATTCGAAGCTCTCAATATCCCAGAAACATACAGATGCCATTGGGTACACTGGCACATGATAGGGTCAAATGGAAACATTACTGGTGCCTGCTCCGAGCAAATCGATGAATAACGGGATATCTAGTGATCTAGTGGTGATCTAGTGATATATATATATATATATATATATATATATATATATATATATATATATATATCACTTGATCACTTGAATCCCATTATTCATCGATTTGCTCTAGCGGGAGCCAGTAACATTTCCATTGGACCCTATAACTTGCCAATGTAGCCCAATGGCATCTGGTTGATTCAGGGATATGAAGGGCCTCAAACTGTTCCTTTAGGGTCTTGACAAGGAAATCTGACCACCTTGTAGGTGGGCGGCCACGTGATCTTTGACATCCTGTGGGATCCAGTAGGTAACAGTTCTAGTCCAGCGGTTGTCTCCAAATCGCATTACATGTCCAGCCCATCTGATTTTTAATGCCTTGGCAAATGAGAGCAGCATCCCTGATTCTGGAATAGCGACGGAGGTCAGAATTCTGGATTCCTTCTCTCACTTGAGTGAGGCGTGATATACCAAGCATAGTTCTTTCGATTCCTCTCTGGGAGACCTGAATAGCATTCTCATCCTGCTTTCGTAGGGCCCAGGTCTCTGAGGTGTATGTTAATGCAGGGAGAATGGTGGAGTCAAAGAGACGTTCCTGGAGCCGAAGTTTCTTTGTCCTTTTAGCTATTTCTTAGATGCCTTTGAAGGCATTCCATGCCACTCTCTTCCTCCTGCGCAGCTCAGGTTTTAGGTGTTCATCATGTTGACTTCTCGACCTAGGTACACATAACTGCTGCATTCAGAGATGTTTGTTCCATTGAGAGTGAATGGGGCCTCTGAAACTAGCTCATTTTTCATGAACATTGTTTTCTTCAGATTCAGCTGTAGACCTATCTTTCCACATTCTCGGTCAAAGTCAGCCAGCATTTGTGCCCCTTGGCTAATGTCTGGTGTTATTAAAACGATGTCATCAGCGAAGTGGAGGTGGTGTAGTTGCCGACCATCTATCTTCACTCCCATTCCTTCCCATTCCTAATTGTCTCATGATGTTCTCGAGGGTGGCGCTGAAGAGTTTTGGTGAAATGGTATCACCCTGTCGAACACCACTTTTGTCCTCAATGATCACTTCTTTGTAGAATGGTGAGATCCTGGTGGTGAATCCGTAATACAGCTCATGAAGGATCTTGATGTATTGGGTTTGAACACCCTCTTTGGCTAGGGCTTCGATGACTGCTCCAGTCTCCACAGAATCAAAGGCTTTCTTTAAATCAATGAACGTGAGACAGAGCGGCATCTTGTACTCCCTACAAACCTCAATGAGCTTGGTTACCGTGTGAATATGGTCGATTGTGCTGAATCCTTTTTTTGGAAGCCAGCTTGCTCGCATGGTTGTCCTTCATCTAGTGTTCTGCCAATCCTGTTCAGGATGACTCGTGTAAACAGCTTGTAGATGACAGACAACAGGCAGATGGGGCGATAGTTGCCAATGTTGTGAATGTCTCCCTTCTTGAACAGTAGAACTGTCCTGCTGATTTTCCATTGGGAGGGCACCTTGTATTCGGACAGGTAGCATGTGAAGAGTCGAGCTAGTGTATTGATAGCTCATATATATATATATATATATATATATATATATATACTGTTTCATTATATGGGAGATATATATAAATGGAGTAATGGGAGAGATATGAGATATAGATATATATGCTACATATCATATATATGATATATGTAATATATCATATGTAGCGCTACATATCTATATCTCATATATATATATCTCCCATTAATGAAAGCAGTCATTCTTTATAGGTCCTTTACCTTCTGACTAGTTTTATTCAGCATGATAGTCTTGATGTCAATCCATTTGCAGGTAAATTTCGTAGCTTCATCTTTTTCTGACAGTTGCATAGTATTCCATTGTGTAGATGTACCACAGTTTTTTTTTTTTTGTTTTTTTTTTTTTTTTTGCTTTTTTGGGTCACACCCGCGATGCTCAGGGGTTACTCCTGGCTCTGCACTCAGGAATCACTCCTGGCGGTGCTCGGGGACCATATGGGATGCCAGGGATTGAACCTCTGCCTGCATGGGCCGGCCGTGTCCAAGGCAAATGGCCTACCCGCTGGGCTATCGCTCCAGCCCCATACCACAGTTTCTTAACCCAGTCTTCTGTTCTCAGGTACTGAGGCTGTTTCCAGATTCTGGCTATCATGAATAGAGCTGCGATGAATATAGAAGTGCAGATAGTGTTTCTGCTGTGTGTTTGTGGGTCTCTTGGGTATCTTTCCAGGAGTGGTAATGCTGGGTCAAATGGAGCTCTATATCTAATTTTCAGAGGAGTGTCCATATTCTTTTCCAAAAGGACTGGATCAGTCAGCACTCCCACCAACAGTGAATGAGACTCCCTTTATCCTACATCCACGACAGCACAGGTTGCTCTTGCTCTTTTGGATGTGTGTCAGTCTCTGTGGTGTGAGATGATACCTTCTTCTTGTATTGATTTGCATCTCTCTGAGGATTAATGATGAAGAGCACTTTTTCATATATTTTTGGCCATTCAAATTTCTTCTTTTTGGAAGTTTCTTTTCATTTCTTCTCCCCCATTTTTGAAGGGTTGGCAGTTTTCTTTTTTGTAAAATTCTACCAGTGCAACATATATACGTATATTAACCCCTTATCAGACGAGCTTTGGGTGAATATTCATTCCCAGTGTGTGTGCTGTCTCTGCATCTTTGTCAATGTATCTTTTGAGGTGTAGAAGCTTTTCAGTTTTATATAAACCCATTTGTTTAATTTTTTGCTTCCATTTGTTTTGTCAATGGTGTTTCATCTATGAAGATGCCTTTAGTTTCGATGTCATAGAGCGTTTTCAATGATTCTTCAATGTACCTTATAGATGCATGTCTGATGTTGAGATCTTTATCCATTTTGATCTGACTTTTTTTTTTTTGCTTTTTGGGTCACACCCCGGGAATGCTCATGGATACTCCTGGTTCTTTGCTCAGGAATTACTCCTGGTGGTTCTCTGGAGACCATATGGGATGCAGGGGATTGAACCCGGTGCATCTACACAATGGGAAACTTTGCAGCTGTTAGGAAAAATGAAGTTATGAATTTGCCTATAAATGGATTGACATGGAGAGTATCATGTTGAGTGAAATTAGCCAGAGTGAAAAAGGACAGATATAGAATGACTGCATTCATTTATAGTATATAAAAAAATAGTATGATACTATTATATCCAAGACTAGGAACTACATGGATTAAGAGTTCTTGTCAGTTGGTGGAATCTACTGCAAGTGTGTGGGAGTCAGAGGTTCGGTAAGAGAGTGTGCTAATAATTGTTGGAAATGATAATGCCAGCCTAGAACTGAGCATTGAATGTAGGCAAAGGGATATACACAATAACCTCTAAATGTATGTATTGCAAGTCACAATGTGTAAGATAAAAGAGAGAGAATGACAGAGAGAGAGAGAAAGAGGCAAAAGTACCTGCCATAGAGACAGGCTGGGAGGGAGGTTGAGTCAGGGGACATTGGTGGTGAGAAATGTGCACTGGTGGAGGGATGGAACACTGTATGACTGAAAATAATAATGAACAACTTTGCAATTGTTTATCTCACTGTGGTGTAATAAAATTAAAAATTTCTGTTTGCATGAATTTTAGAACTTATGTGAAATATGTAAATCTTCACATATAAAATTTAGTAAGAGAGAAGGGAATTAAGAATTCAAGGGAAAATTCTTAATAGGTCTATAAAAGTAGTGTGTTTTATCCTAAAAGGAAATGTTTGCTCTATACTATAAAACAGCATATTACTGATATACTTTAAATGTCTTCATTAATAAGTAAATGACTATAATACATGTCTCTCTGGATGAAAATAATACTTTATCAAAGAGTAGTCAATATAAATGAGATTAATTAATTAATTCACTTTTAAATTGCAGGAAATTCCTAGGTAAGTCACTTGATCACTTGAATCCCGTTATTCATCAATTTGCTTGAGCGGGCACCAATAACATTTCCATTGGATCCTATCACGTGCCAATGCAGCCCAACGTCATCTGGTTGATTCAGGAATATGAAGAACCTCAAACCGTTTGTTCAGGGTCTTGACAAGGAAGTCTGACCATCTTGTAGGTGGGCGGCCATGTGATCATTTGACATCCCGTGGGATCCAGTCGGTAATGGCTCTAGTCCAGCGGTTGTCTCCAAATCGCATTATATGTCCAGCCCATCTGATTTTCGATGCCTTGGCAAACGAGACAGCATCCCTGATTCTGGAATAGTGATGGAGGTCAGAACTCCGAATTCCTTCTCTCACTTGAGTGAGGCGTGATATTCCAAGCATAGCTCTTTTGATTCCTCTCTGGGAGACCCAAATAGCATTCTCATCCTGCTTTCGTAGGGCCCAGGTCTCTGGGGCGTATGTTATTCCAGGGAGAATGGTGGAGTCAAAGAGATGTGCCCAGAGCCAGAGGTTCTCTGTCCTTTTAGCTATTTCTTCGATGCCTTTGAAGGCATTCCATGCCGCCCTCTTCCTCCTGCACAGCTCAGGTTTTAGGTCATTCATCATGTTGACTTCTCCACCTAGGTACATAACTGCTGCATTCAGAGATGTTTGTTACATTGAGAGTGAATGGGGCCTCAGGAACTAGTTCATTTCTCATGAACATAGTTTTCTTCAGATTCAGCTGTAGACCTATCTTTCCACATTCTCGGTCAAAGTCAGCCAGCATTTGTGCTGCTTGGCTAATGTTTGGTGTTATTAGAACGATGTCATCAGCGAAGCGGAGGTGGTGTAGTTGCCGACCATCTATCTTCACTCCCATTCCTTCCCATTCTAATTGTCGCATGATTTTCTCGAGGGTGGCACTGAAGAGTTTTGGTGAAATGTTATCACCCTGTCGAACACCTCTTTTTGTCATCAATGATCACTTCTTTGTAGAATGGTGAGATCCTGGTGGTGAATCCATAATATAGCTCACAAAGGATCTTGATGTATTGGGTTTGAACACCCTCTTTGGCTAGGGCTTCGATGACTGCTTCAGTTTCCACAGAATCAAAGGCTTTCTGTAAATCAATGAATGTGAGACAGAGCGGCATCTTGTACTCCCTACATACCTCGATGAGCTTGGTTACTGTGCGGATATGATCGATTGTGCTGAATCCTTTCCGGAAGCCAGCTTGCTCTCATGGTTGGCCTTCATCTAGTGTTCTGCTAATCCTGTTCAGGATGACTCATGTAAACAGCTTGTAGATGACAGACAACAGGCAGATGGGGCGATAGTTGCCGATGTCATGAATGTCTCCCTTCTTGAACAGTAGAACTGTCCTGCTGGTTTTCCATTGGGAGGGCACCTTGCATTCGGACAGGTAGCGTGGTGAAGAGCCGGAGCTAGTGTATTGATGAGTACCGACGGCAGATTCTTCAGATATTCGGGTCTGACTTTGTCTGGGCCTGGTGCTGTTCCCTTCTTTACCGACAAGATGGCATGTCGGATTTCAGAAGGAGAATGTTGGGAATGACATATCTATCCTGTGGAATTTGGTATGTGGGCAGGTGGATGTGGCTATCAAAGAGATCTGAGTAGAAGTCATGGATAATCTTCTCCATTGCCTTTCTGGAAGATGTGATAGATCCATCAGGGCTTTGGAGGGCAGTCATCTTGGTCTTATAGTTGGCAAAGGACAGGCGGGTGGTGTGAATGCTTTTCCCGGCTTCTGCTGCATCTTCCAGTATTTCTGCTCTTCTGTTTTCGAGGTCTTTTATCTCTTCTCTACACAGCTTTGCAAGCTTGGACGTTAGCATTTGGTCCCCTGACGCTCATGCCTTGCCATGTTGGTGAATGAGCTTGAGAGCTTCTGAAGACAGGCGTCCTTTTGTGTCTTTCTCTCTCTTGGCATTCCTCGCACAATCATGGAGGTGCTGAACAGTCGGTTGTATTCTTCATCAATGTTGTCAATGATGGTATTTTCCCATGTTGCTGCAATTGTGCCAAAGAGTTCCCAGTTGGTGGTCGTTCTGGGAGTTCTCTTTTAAACTTTGCAGCCTTTTCTCCCCATTGCAGGAAGTAGAATTTTGCATGAAGGGAGATGGTGGTTCGATCCTGTTTGGAATTTGGGGACAACAGCAACATTGGTTCAGACAAAACCGTCGATTGAAGATGATGTGGTCAATTTCATTGTGGAATTGTCCACCATGAGATTCCCATGTCCAACGTTTCACTTCAGCCTTCTGGAACTGTGATTTCCCATGAATGGTCTTGGTGGACATGATGAACTCAGATAGTCTCTCACCCTGTTTGTTCCATTCTAGGCTATGGGTCCCAATGTGGAGTTCTTCAGCCGATCTTCTAGGTCCTATCTTGGCATTAAAATCACTGACTATGATCTTGTAGAAGGTGTGATCTTTTAATGGTGCTAATGGATGCTCTCCAGAGACTAAGGTTTGTTTATGTCTATCTTTCCTAGTGGCACAAATGCTGGCTGACTTACCTAGATAGATGCAAATAAACCTTAGCCTATGGAGAAGTATCCATTAGCACCATACTGCGTCAAGTGCTGGGAAATTGTTCCTGTCCTATAAGGAACAATTTAAAGGTACCTCCTTTACCACTCTTAGCAAAACTGGTTTCAGAGCTATGAATTCCTAAAATGTTGCCTGTACCTGAAGCTTTGTCTATTTCCTAGTTCAAAGAGAGATGCCAGTGCGCCTCCGGGCAAACTGATGTGTCTTTAATTCTAAAGGTAATGCCAAAGTGAATTATTCTAATGGAATTTGGACCTTAGTGGAATATCGAGTCTGGAATCAGATGGCTATATATATTCATGGTAGGAAGTATCAATGCCATTCTCTACAAATTACATTCTGAACTGCTCTCTGGTTTATAGATGCAGCCCCCCCCCCCCCACTATGCTAGGGAGATTGTATCTCAGGGAGTCAGCTCTGGCATTGTGAAGTTTGAGCCAACGGGCCCACCTGAATATCTGCATTTCTTTTTCTTTCCTTCCTTCCTTCCTTCCTTCCTTCCTTCCTTCCTTCCTTCCTTCCTTCCTTTCCTTCCTTCCTTCCTTCCTTCCTTTCCTTCTTTCTTTCTTTCTTTCTTCTTCTTTCGTCCTTCCTTCCTTCCTTCCTTCCTTCCTTCCTTCCTTCCTTCCTTCCTTCCTTTCCTTCCTTCCTTCCTTCCTTCCTTCCTTCCTTCCTTCCTTCCTTCCTTCCTTCCTTCCTTCCTTCCTTCCTTCCTTCCTTCCTTCCTTCCTTCCTTCCTTCCTTCCTTCCTTCCTGTTCTGCTTGCTTGTTTGCTTGCTTCTGTTTTTGGGTTACACTCGGCAATGCTCAGGGGTTACTCCCATCTCTGCACTCAGGAATTACTCCTGGAAGTGCTCAGGGGACCATATGAGATGCTGGGAATTGAACCCAAGTGAGCCACATGCAAGACAAATGCCCTACCTGTTGTACTATTGCTCCATCCCCTGGCATTTGTGTTTTAATAAAACTGCATTCAGCTGTGTTTTCTTCTAGACTCATTACATGCTTTCCTTTTAGATTCATTAATAATCTGGTTTCTATTCAGATTATATAAATATTTCACCTTTAATCTTTCTAATCTTTAAAAATATTACTAATTTTTATATATTAATAATATATAAAATATATTTCTGCTGCTTTTCTGCTGCTCAGAAACTTCAAATGAATTGTTTTTATATTACCTACCATACTTTTCATTTCTGCCATTTTTACTTGTAGTCTTCTTATTTTGTCTTTCATACATTCTTGTGCTTTGCTGACTATCTGAGCAATTGTTTCTTTGAGCTCATTAGGCAACCTCATCATTGTGTTAGTAAAGTCATTTTCTTAGGGTTTACAGAGCTTTTTGGTGTTCGCTGTACCTTCTGTGTTATTATTTTTGCTCATTGTCCTTGGTGTATATCTACATACCTTCCCCATTGAGTTTCCAGTGTTCCTTCTGTGCTGAAAGAAGTTTTATAGTTATAGCTATCCAAAGACTAAGGATTAGGGTGGAAGTCACTTTTGTCCTTCACTGCCTGTCTTCACCCAGTGACAAGAAGTACAACTGTAAGCAGTGTGAAATTTGCTGAGTACAGCTATCACACAGTCACATGTTTCAGGAGCTGTAGGGTTGAGCCAGAAGGGAGGAGACCTGCCTCCTGTTCCGAGTAGGGCCAGAAGATATTAGCCAGAGATTAGTCTCACCTGGAAGGGCAGAGCAGCAAGCAGAAGTTCAGAAGCATTGAGCTGATAATGTGGCCAATGTTTGTGACTGTAGATATTTTTTAGCTATTGTTCTACTTCTCATGACACATAATAGATTCTTTGGCTAGTTATTTTTGTATGATAAATTCTTCTATTATATATTTAGTAAACTACTCCAAACATGACATAAATTTTTAACTTGGAGCCTCAAAACAGTGAAATATTATGGAAAAGAGACTTGATTACTCATAGAAAATCAAATAAAGTCAAGAACTGGAAAAAGAAACTAGCACAAAACTAGACAGCAAACATACCAGCTGAGACTTGCTAATGTTACAAGCTGTGGGTTAAGACTGGACATCTCAAAAAAGAAGCATGATAGAAAAGAGAACATTTATGCTGTTTCTTTTGTTGAAAAGAAATAAATGGTTCTGTCATTCAGATCCTATTTGGAAGACATTATATATTATGACCATTTTTTGTGGGTGGATCCTTCCCCTCATATAGGACATAATTGATGGTGCTAGGTGTTTTTTCTGTAACCTCCCATCTTTCTCTATGTTCTTAAATTCCTGACCATAGGAAATGATGGAATAATGTTTTTAAGATATGTTGAAGGTAATAGTAGTAGAAAAAATAACATTTTGGAAATAACTTTTTATTAAAATTTATCTGGAAAGTTTGATACATTAGAGAGATAATCAAATCACTCCTTTAAGCAGTGTATGTTGTTTGTGCACTGATTCATGGGAGAATAGAGGAAACAGAAGCACAAAGAGGAAGGACATGCCCGAGGAAAGACCTCATAGTGAGGCTGGAGTATGGTGGGCAGGGTACTTGCCTTGCATGCTTCTGACTCATGTTGGATCCCCAGCACCTCATATCTCATATCCCAGAGACAGGAGTAAGCTCTGACCATTGCAGGTGCTCAAAAAAAAAAGTAAAGTAAAAGAAAAGAAACCAACAAAGAGAATAAAGCAAAAAAAAAAAAATCATTGTTTTAGCTCTTGGCACATTTTGCTTACCTGTGTTGGAGGTATAAAAGTTGTAATAAACAAATGAGTTCTAATTTACAGCAACTGGTCTTTTAAGATGTTAAAGAGGTTCCTGGTATGTGACAAAGGTTAAGCTAGTAAATGAATACATGTAACAATTTTACTAAAAATTTCTGGGAAAGACTATTTTCTGAAAAAATTAAACATTATAGAGCACTAGTTTAGTGAAAGGAGAAAGAATAAGATTATAGATCAGCATGCACTTATTTTTAAGATACTCTAAGATTTTAAGTGTAATATGTATTTAGTAGTATTAGATTCTGGAATAGCCATACTGAAAGAATGGCCCCTCGCCCACAGAACACAAAGACAGGAACCAGAGGTAACTGATAAAATGATGGCTCAACCAGAGGTAACTGATAAAATGATGGCTCAACCAGAGGTAACTGATTAAATGATGGCTTGACAAGAGCACAGCAGGAAGGGCCTTAAGCAAATAATTCCAGGGAGGGCTATAAGGCAAAATTCCCGAGAGGTTGCGTCTGATGTCCCCCTCTGTATTTGGTATGATAGGTGACTGGGCCCATGCCGTGCCAAATATGGAAAGAAGTATTAGGCACGCTCAGATTGGTGGGTGATGGTTACCTGGTGCAGAGTGATTGACTGCCTGCTGCGCCGCAGACCTTGATGTAATATTTTAAACCTATTAGATAACTATTAGATAGTTATGCGCGGGCTTTTCTGTAGTGTGGGAATTATTCCCTTAAAAGATCCTCCCTGAAAGGGTTCGGGGCTATTAACCACTGACAGTTTGGGGTCATGCTATGAGCCCGAGTATACTAAGCTTATTAATAAAACCCTTGCTTTTTGCATAGGACTTGGTCTCTCAGAGTTTTCCTTGGTAGGTGCGGCGTTCCTAGGCTCCCAGTCAGTCACCCCATCGGGTGACCAACCCTTACAATACCTCCAGCCTTAGTAGTTAGCAACAAACTATTTTTCAAAGTCATATTCTAGTTACTCTCTCCCTGTAGGCCACCCCTCCCAACACTACAAAGAACCCCACAAAGGTCAACCAGGGTCACGTAGGCCAGAATGCTGGAGAGGGTAGGGGCGTGGGGGGTCAACCTCCCACACCAGGATGACACAGTGCCAGGAAACCCAAGTTGTGTCCTCTGACCCCTGGGTCATGGGTTCAGTGCATAGTGCAGGGTCCCTGGAAAGTCCCATCTCTGAGCTGAGCCTCCAACCAGAAGACGACCAGGCGGCCTTTGGTGTCCTCTGTCCTAGTTACAATGCATGTGGCCCCAGGATTGTTTTTATTTCTGCATTTTGGGTCATACCAAAAAGCTCAGGGGAGTGTACCACCACACAACAGAGCTTGGCAAGCTACCCTTGTCGTATTTGATATGCCAAAAACCAGTAACAATGCAGACCTCATTCCCATGTCCTGAGGAATGGTTTGAGGCTCTTAGTGTTCCTGGAGTGAGCAGATGCCCTGGGGCTACCCTTGCTTTGCTTGCAACAGGATGTATGGAGATGTTACTGGTGCCCGCTGGAGCAAATTGATGAACAATGGGAAGACAAGTGATACAAGTGACAAGTAATGTATTTAGTATTTCCAAGACTGCTATATATAATTGACAAATCAAGTGCTTATCTGAAAGATTTAGATGTTTTTAAAGTGTCCAGCACACGCAAAATGTAGAAGGGGGGGTATGCTTTATACAAAAAAAGATTACTTTGTAAATATCTTTTGCTATATTGGAAAATATTTTGGAAATAGAATTGTTCAGTTACTGACGTGAGCAAAATATTGTCCGTATTTTCTCTTCCAAAGGCAGCAAAAAACCCAAGCCCACAAAGGGAAAGTCTTTGTAAAGAAAAAACCCTAGCACTCACATGCAAATTCTTCTAGATAATAACACCTAGTTTGGGTCTAATCAAATGCTAATTTTCCAGGGCCTAGTCCCTTTTACCTCAAGCTCCTGTGCTAGGCACCATGGAGAGGGGGTAGAAAAATACCTAAGAATAAAAACATTTCAGGATTGATATACATAAGGATATAACACTTAAATTTCTAGACCATGAATATAATACAGCTATATGGTATATCTCTAAATACTCATAAGGTCCTTTTCTATTTTCCAGTGTAATTTTGGGTGCTCTGCCTTAGTTTTACTATGATTCGTGTTCAGTTGCCTGAAGGCAAACTTTGCATCCTCTTTTTTGATATAAGCAGAGCTATTTCTTAATGGTGGATCCGGTGCAGCCAGGCTAGCTCCTGATTGAAATCTATAAAAGCCTAAAATGTCCCACGTGGGAATTCCTGTGTAAAATGTGTAAATGTGTAAAATGTCCCATGTGGGGGGACTTCTGTGTAAAATGTGTAAATGTGCAAAATGTGCCATGTGGGAACTCCAGTGTAAAATGTGTAGAAGTGTAAACTGTCCCACTGGGAACTCCTGTGTAAAATCTGTAAATGTTTAAAATGTCCCACGTGGGGCTATGCCCAAGCCCGTGGAGGTTATGAGAGAAATACCCTGATAGCTAGCATTGGATTCATGATAAAAATATAACGCTATTCCAGAATTATTAAATCAAACTGCCTTTTCCAATCCTGCCCCAATTCTCTATTGTGATTTGTGCAAGAGCCTGGGGCAAATGCAAATGACTTTGAGCTTGCAGAAACCCAGAGACCCAGGGCCAACTCATTGCAGCATCTGCCAATAACTAAGAGATGAAGGAATACATTATTTTGCTTGATGAATTTGTGTTTTGTTGATTTGATGGAGAGATTTATGAATGATCAAGTTAAATGAAAGGCCAAAATTTTCTTAAGTCCTGAAACGAATAACATAATTTTTCTGAAAACTCAATGCACAACTCATAGGAGAAGTTAAATGTTTTGCTACTTCAGACTCACTGGAGAGGCTTGCCTTAAAATAACAACAATCATTTATTATTTTTGTGACAACTATGTCTCTAACCAATATTGTCCAGAGTTTCTGAAACAAAACATGAAATATGGGGCCTAAATTGATCTGAATGCTTATTTATTCATATATCTGGTGGCTGATACTGACCATTGGCTAAGGACCTAGCAGAAGTTATATATTAAAAAAACATTACAAGGCCTTAAATATATATATATATATATATATATATATATATATATATATATATATAATTAGAGTTTCCATAATGGCTGAGTTCCAAAGTTAGGTTCTAAAACAAAAGACCAGGCAGAAGTCACAGAGCATTATGTCCACCACATTTTATCGGACATATTATGGCAAAGGGCTATAAATTTAGTCTTGTGAAAGGGAAAGTGTCTGGGACGCCACTGGGGTCACCAACAGTGCTGGAGAGCGAAGTTCCCTTTTACCTCTGAAGCCAGCAGGGGATGGATGAAAACTCAGGAATCCGGCGCAGTTTTAAAAAAGGCTTTACTTATCACAGGTTCAGGCATACAAATCCTGCAATAGGAATAAAAAAAAACCCGGTGCTTAGGATTCCCGTCTAGAACCCCAGCCACGTGTAGGCCAAGATGGCGGCCGGCCACCACTTGTAAAGGCCCTGTAGAGAGGAGACAAAGACAAGACTCCCAAGAAGGGTGCAAGCTCACAAAGAGAGAGCCCAAAAAGAGAGAGTGCAAAAGAGGAAGCAGCCTAGATTTATCCCCCTGCAACTTGGACCTCCCACTATTATGGGAAGCAGGCAGGGTCAAATGCCCTCAGGTAATTTCTCCCAGCACCTCACCTAGGACCTATTATATGCTAATGTTTTGAGCCAAGATCTGCCTGGAAATGCCTTTATAGGGTAGAGAAGGGGTTTCTGAGATGGCATGTCTCTGTACCAAAGACTAATACTAATGCCAGTTAAGTATTTCTCCAAGCCTTCACAAGTCTCTTGGTACTTCACGGTAGTTTTGTATTTTAGTTGCCTTTGAGTTATCAGGGGAGCCATGCTTGTTTGCTTGGAGGCAAACAGCATTTCTCTCTGGTCTGATTACTTAGAGATCCAACGTGGCCAGGCAAATCCTGCTGGTAAGATCTAGCTAGTCCCACAATGATTGTGGAAGCATGAGAATATTTATACCAGCCAGTACAGAATACATGGTCAGATAAACTGCCACATTTAAACTACCCCCTATCTACAAAGTAATCTGCAGGAGGCAATCCAGTGCAGATGCAGAGACTTTTAGGTGTCCTGCAACAGGAAAGTATTAAAGAATCCACACCCACGTGAATGACTATTATCCTAACAAACAGGACGTGGATAAAAAAAAGACCCCCTATACATTGCTGAACTGTTGGTGGAAAGGTAAATTGATACTGTCCATAACAAAATGCACTATAGAGATTTCTCAAAAACTTAAGAATAAAAATTCCACTAATTTAATGGATATATCCTCCCTTATTTATTACATAATTACTGACATTAACCAAGAGAGGTAAATGACCTAAGAGCTTATAAAGGAATGGTGGAATAAAGAATATGTGATAAAAAGTATCACATATTTTTTTTTGGGCAATGTTTTTTTTTGCTTAATCTTTAAAGCAGTTTGTTTTCTAGTAGGCAAAAATACTTGGAGTGAGAACATCTCACTAAGTAGAACTCTTTTTGTTTAAAGCATAATTGTGGGAGCCACATGCAGTGTTAGTGATAGGGTGAGGGGTAGGTAGTGGACAAGAATGGGGGTGCTTGCAGTGCCTGTGTCACAGTAGCATCTGGTGTCTATGGTCTAGTATTTCAGCCAATACCCATCCTCTGAATGCCTTCTTCTTTCTATTTGTTTCAAGTAGGGGCCTCCCCAGTGGTGCTTGGGAATCTAGGAGCCTTTCCTAGCAGTACCCAGCCCATCATGGGGCCCAGATGGGTTCTGAAGAGTTGCTGCTTGGCCTATGGTTTGAAGCCAACCAGAGCCACAATCTCAGTGATCAGGACAGATGAGGTTGCAGAGCAGTCATGCATTCCACTCCTTTGAATTTCTTTTTCTTGTTTTTTTTTTTTTTCGGTTTGGGGTCCATGCCCAGTGGTGCTCAGGGTTTTGCTCTGGCATCATCCACGGTGCTCAGGAAGCTGTTTGCGTTCCTGGGTCAGTTGCATATAAGTCAAGGCCTTTACCCCATGCACCTTAATTCTGACCCGAATTTCTTTTCCTTAATGCTTGCTTTGAACTAAAGGTATGTGCCTTAAAGTGTCTTAAAGTTTGAAATATCCATGGCTTTGATTTGGGTGAAAATGACTCTGGTTTCTGTGAAAGACAAAAGTAGATCAAATATAACCTTTTCTGCAACTGGTGTTATAGTAGCACAGAGAGCTAGAACGCATGCTTTGCTTGCAGAATCCCTGAGTTTGATTCCATTTTGATTTGGGGTTTTTTTTTGTTAATTTTTTGTTAATTTTGTTTTGGGGCCATATCTGGCAATGCTTAGGATTATTCCTGGCTCTGCACTCAGCAGTTACTCCTTGCAGTGCTCAGAGGACCATATCAGATGCCATACAGATGCCAGAGGACCATATCGATGCCATTCAGATGCTAGATTGGGCGGGTGTAAGGCAAGCACCCTAACTGCTATACTGGTGCTCCAAATCCTGAGTTTGGCTGCTTAATCTGAACACTGGTGATCCCTTGAGCACCGCCTGGAGGATCCATAAACTGGGACTAGTCCCAGAGCACTGCCTATTGTCACCTCAAACCAAATCAAATACTGATTTTTCTGGTACCTACATTTCCCTGAAATATTTAGTAAATTGTTCTGACTCGTCAGGTGAATTTGGAATGGGAATTCCAGCTTTGGACACAATAAACATTTTGCCATGTGTGGTGCAGACATTAAGTGAATTTAGTTTCTTTTTAGAATTAAGATAAAATTGAGGGGTCTTCAAGCATATTCAGAGAATCCACTTAACACATAGTAGAAGTGTTTGGTGTCTTACTATTTCTTGTGACATGGAGCTCTAGTATTTATTGATGACTCTCTATCTTGTGCTTCTAGGTCTAGTCACTATCTCCCCTACCTTTCTATCAATAGTTGTAGTACT